>JAVYIG010004420.1:135000-162519 GCA_035222895.1 Strongylocentrotus droebachiensis
TTTGTTTCTGTTGTCAGGAAGGCCAATCTCGAAAAGACCGACGTCGATGACCTCACTCCTCTCCAGGTGGCAGCCAATGCCGAGAGTTTTGACGTCATCATCGCTCTCCTAGAACGCCATTATAATAACAACAAGAACCAAACTCCACCGGCCATCAAAGACAACTACGATACCGCGACCATCATCAGCGAAGGAGGAAAATCTTCGATCGGGTACGTTGAAGGGAACGATCTCGATGCTATCGCGGAAGAAGAAAATGAAACAGCGGTCGATGCGGAGAATGATTACCGAGTAGACGAACTAAACGAAAATGAAAACGAAGGCTCGGTGGCAGATGTCACTGACCACACCAACGACGGCGACAACAATGGAAATTTGGAGGAGATCGATGAAACCAAGTCAACGAAAGCGGACTCGGTGGGAACGAACGTCGAGGAAAGTCTAGCTGGTGATTTCGACGAAGGGGGTAAAGTCGATCCCATGAATGAGCCTGAAGAGCCGACTTCGCCGGACAATTTTGATGAGAAGACCAGCCTTGCCGCTTTCAAAGTCGAGCCCATCCCTGAACCAGAAGCTCAACCGATAAGCGAAGAGAAAGATGAATCCATTGCTGAGTTCCTGGACTGGGTGGTTACTGAGAACAAAGCAAATGTCTTGAAGGTATTATGAATGAAAATCTCTTTGTATAGATGGGACTTAAAGGTATTACAAAGTTTTGGTATGGGGTCATGAATTTGGTTCAAATTAACATATTGGAAGCATAAGCGTTCTTACAATATACATTGATCGTTGTCGCGGTTGAAATCGAGTCTAAAGTTATGAAATTATAAATAATAAACTCTTTATGTTGTATAGCTCCCTCTCAAGGTCAAGATATTAAGTTAGCTATGAAACAATGTTTCTTGACCAAAATCGACCGATTAGCTATTCCCGTTTGGAAATTATATATCCCAACTACATATTCCGAGATTTTCATGGTCGCAGCTACCATTGTACGGCCATAGGCGCTATTTGAAATTTATCAAAATTTACCGGGAGCACCGGTAAATTTTTATATTCAATTTTTCTCGAAAACAGAAGTGTTTTAGGGGCTAATTTTTTGAGTGCTTATAATACATCCACAGGGGCATCCAAATATATCGAAATTGTAAAGATTCACTATCCACCCAATTTTCAGAATTTCCCAAAACTTTGTATTACCTTTAACGGAACTGGGGTTGAACTCTCTAACTCTCTTTAAAAAAAATCAGGATTGTAAAATGCAAGACTAGAAAAAGAGAAAAAAAAGAAAAGGAAAAGGAAAACGAAGAAGATGAATAAGAAGACTACAACAACGAAGAAAGAGAAGAAGAAGAGGTGTAAAGATTAGTGTACAGTTATGTAACCAAATTTGAATTATGCCCAACCTATATTAGTAAGAAAAATGTTGAACAAAAATGAATATGCATGCATAAGGCGTTCCAATGTAATCTTTTACTCAAATTAAGAACAACTTGCTATATTTAGATAACACATGAAAATAACTTTGACCTTTTGACAGCTTTTCCTGAGGTACAGATCGAAGCTGAATGACGTCAGTGATGACGACATAAAGAAGTTCATGAGCCACGCCGCAAAGAACGGCCATACAGAGTAAGAAACAAACGACGTCCGAATAATAGTTTGCAACTCTACATCCAATAGTTTGTAAAGCCGATTGAAAACAAATCATTGTTTACTACATTTGACTTGATATCATATTTTGCCTTTTGCCATCAAACTAGGTCGATGAAGTTTACACAATTTATGCTCGAGTATCGTATCCATAAACCGAATCGCTCATTATTTTGCCAATAATATAACAATTTTTAACATTTAAAAAAAAAATCATCGATAGCCAGAGAAAATTAAAGTTATTTTGTGATATGTTATTCCAATCATTACAATTGTTTTTATTTGTCTATCTCATCATACTAATAATTATTTTAACAAATCTCCAGGACGGTCGGAGTTTTGATTCGCTGGAAACCAGAGTTCGTCAATTTCTACGATGACGACGGGAAGACACCGCTCCATCACGCCGCTGCGCACGGGCACGATGTCGTGGTCCAAGAGCTCACCAAGGCTAGCGCATCGGTCAATGCCACAACCATTGACCCTGTAGGAGCCGGGTACCATCACGAGACGACTGCCGACGATGTCACAGACAATACCAGGTGGCTATAACACTCACTTCCTCACCCTATACATATCTTGTAAAATTCGGGATTCCACAAATTGTTTTGGAAGTTATTACATGCTGTTAATAAAGGCTCTCGTCTGGTTGGGTCTAAAATAAGATGGCACCCCAATAACTATCGTGCCCATTTTTTTTGCATTTTTTTCTTCTACTCCTTTCCCTTCTCTTACTCTCCTCTTCTCTCCTCGCCTCTCCACTTCTCTCCCCTCTCTCATTCATCCTCTCTCTCTCTCTCTCTCTCTCTCTCTCTCTCTCTTTACCTGTCTCTCCCTCTCTCCCTCTCTCTTCCCCTCTCTCTCTCTCTCTCTCTTTCTTTCTCTTTCTCTCTCTGTGTGTGTCTCTCTCCCTCTCCTTCCTTCTACTCACATCTCCGTTTCCGTTAATCATCCTTTCATGTTGAGCTTTTTGAGTGGCACTATTTAAATATCATCATCATAGAAATTCTAAACGTCATTAAAGCTCTCATACGAAGTATTTTCATATCATTTAGATCCAGCAAGAAGGCTGATGAAAGAACGGCTCTTCACTTTGCTGCCGCCAACGGATTTGCTAAGCCAGTTCGATCGCTTGTCAAGGCTGGGGCTGATATCAATTTCCCAGACAAAAATGGGGTAAGCTGAGATATGGCGTCAAATATTTATAAAAATGATTAATATAATGACTCGAAAACTGATTTTGAATTATGACTGAATCCAAGTCTGATACACTGATCTCTTTAGTGATTGATAGGTTTAAATGATAAATTGATTGATTGACAGATAGAATGATTATTAAGTGTTTAAGTGAAAGATATGTATTATTAAATGATAAAGATAATAATAATATTTCTTGTTCACCCAGGGTAGCCTAATCAGTAATTAACACTGTTCTCCCTGAGGACCATGCAATCACATTATTACCCCGGCTTTGTTGTAGTCGAAATGTAAAACATTAATAGAGACATCTTTTATATAGATCTTAATCTTAACTCCCGATTCTCATGTTCTTCTCTACTTCTCTCTCTCTCTCTCTCTCTCTCTCTCTCTCTCTCTCTCTTTCTCTCTCTTTTTTTTTCTCTCTCTCTCTCTCCCCTCCATCCTGCCCCATATTTCTTTCACACACCCCCTATTCAGGTCACTCCGCTCCACCTGGCGTGTATCGGTGGTCATCTCGATGCTGTAAAACAACTGACCGAACTCGACGTCGACCTGTTGAGCCGTGATCATCAAGGTCGAAACTGCATGGAGTTTGCCGCTGATTGTGGAAATGAGTACGTTTGATTTGCAGGAAGCATTTGCAACCCTACGTTCTATCATCCTATTTGTTGATACTCCAAAAAGCCGGAAACCCAAACATTTTGACAACTCTAAATTGTACATCACTTTTGTTCGACTTCCATATGCTTCGACACCTCATGTTTGGACATTCCATGTTTCGACATTCATTTGTTTCGACATCTATATGTGAACCAAATCCATATGTTTCGACATTCATTTGTTTCGACATCCATATGTTTCGACAATCAATTGTTTCGACATCAATATGTTTCGACTTCGCTATGTTTCGACAACCTTATGCTTCGACATAACTCTGTTTCGGCATTCCTATGTTTCGACATTCATATGCTTTTACATATATATATTCAGACATTCATATGTTTCGACATTCATATTTTTCGACACCACTATTTTTCGACATCCATATACTTCGACATTTATATATTTCGACATCCATATGTTGCGACATAACTCTGTTTCGACGTCCCGATGTTTCGACGTCCCTATGTTTCGACATTCATATGTTTCGTCACCCCATATGTTTCGACATTCATATGTTTCGCCACCCCTATTTTTCGACATCCATATGTTTTGACATAACTCTGTTTCGACGTCCCGATGTTTCGATGTCCCTATGTTTCGACATTCATATGTTTCGTCACCCCATATGTTTCGACATTCATATGTTTCGCCACCCCTATTTTTCGACATCCATATGTTTCGACATAACTCTGTTTCGACGTCCCGATGTTTTGACGTCCCTATGTTTCGACATTCATATGTTTCGACACCCCTATATTTCGACATCTAAATGTTTCGGCACCCCTATGTTTCGATATCCGTATGTTTCGACACCCCTATGTTTCGACATCCATATATTTCGAAACCCCTGTATGTTCCGAAATCCATGTGTTTTTGCAACCCTTTTTTCGATACCCTTTTGTTCCCACACCGTCTGTGTCGACGCCCCTATGTTTTGTCACTCTATGTTTTGATTTTCCCTATTTTAATTATCCCAAATATTGTTTAATCCTATGTTCCTAAGGACCCTTGCTTTCACCATTCCTATTAGTCGTCGCTCCTTTGTTCTGACACCCCTACTTGTTACCATTCTCTTTATTGTTCGGCAACCTCGTTATTCGTCACCCGTTTGTTCTGTCACCCCTATGTTAATCAGTCCCACTATTCGTCACCCCTGTGTTAAGACACCTCTATTTATTCTCAGATCCATTACTCGTCGTATCTTTGTTCTGAAGCCCCTATTTTTTCTCGCATCCTTATGTTCAGAGACCCGTAGGTTTTTACACCACTGTGTCCCGATATCTCTATCTCCCTACACTCCTACGATAACCCACCCCTATTTTCCATTACCGATGTGCTCTGAAATAGACGATAATATAAGCAAACGTTTTCATGCAAAATTGTAACTAAAATATTCTCACCATTATGCACAAAGTGTTATAATGCGTGGGTGTCAAATCCCTGTTTTATTTAACCAACCAGGAAACATATGCACCATTCCACTATCCTTTCTTGTAATCCATAAACGCTCGGATGTACAAGTTCAAGAGTAAGATTCTGATCTTAACTAAAATAACTCTTGCCGAAGTTTCGTCTTGGCTTAATGCTCTATTGGCATACACCATGGCATTTGGTCAAATAGTCAGAATCATCTAAAGGGCGTTTTACATGCTAGTCAGTAATCATTGATGTTTCTCCATTTTTGGAAGCAGAATATGATCAGCGATAAACACCACCAACCTCTTTATCGTATTAATAATTTCTTGTCTGTTTTTATTAGAAACGTGGCCTATTTTCTGCTGAGTCATCGTGACTGGAAACAGATCATGTCATCAAGTTCATGGGACGAATATCACAAAGATCGATCGACTCCTATGGAGAAACTTATCGAGAAAATGCCCGGTAAGCAGAAACATAATCATTATCATGATTACCCCCCCCCCCCCCCCCACGAGAAATCATGATTATGATATTTATCAATGATGTTTAATTATTACAATACAGTTCATGTTGCTTTTCTTTCTCGATAACTTGGCTACCTCTGTCGTTTTGTTTCTGTAACATTAATAGAAAATGCATTATCGAAACGAATTGTTAGTAAATTCATGTTGATTGCGTAGATTAGTAAGAATGTTACAAATGATGAGATTTGTGTCTCTCTTCCCATTAATTTCTAGACGTGGCTCAAGCCGTCATGGATAAGTGCATTGAAATCTCTCCGTATGCAGACCGCAAGGACGAAGAATTCTGGATTGAATTCTACTACGAGTTCTTGGAGGATTCCTTCTCCCTCTGGGAAAATCACAGTAAGTGAATATGGCTAAGAATCTTTTTCTCTTACCCCCCCCCCCTCTCCCTTCTTCTTGCATCTACTCTAACACCTCCTCTTTATCCCTTTCCCTATCTCCCCCACATCAGTATTTATTAGAAGAGGCTGTTTGAATCGAATCAGCGAATCAGGGAATGTGGACTCAAACATGCTCTGAATGTTTCACCAACCGATCATTGTTTGGCCCAGGAGTGTTGCTTGGCCATATTGAAGGAGGAGGGGGGGAGGGGGGGGGGGGGGGGAGGGGGTGGGAGGGGGGGGGGGGGTCGGACCAAATTACTTTGCCGACAAGGTAGCCGAAAATTCTCCAAATCAAAAGATAATTTATGAAATAAATACTCTACCGATGTCTCTGAACTTATAGTTCATTGATGTGACCAGTAAGTGAAATTATAACAGGCGGGAGCAAAGATATAGATAAAAGATCTTTCTTGTTTCTCAAAATTCTCTCTGTAGTTGAAAATAAAAATAACACAAACAACAACAATGACAGTACAGAGGACGAAACGGCCTTGACTGAAACACAATCCACGCCCATCAACGACGACGCCCCACAAGAAGAAGAAACTCAGCAAGAGGACGAAACTCAACCTAGCGAATCGCAGCAGGGCGAGAATCACATCACCGACAAAAACCACGTTGACGAGGAGAACCAGGTTGACGAGACCGAGACCTCGTTCACCAACCAACCCGAGGACGAAGGTACGCTCAACGGCGGATTCAAACATGACGATGGCGACGTCGAATCTCAGAAACCCGAGGCCCTTGCCAGTTACAAAGAGGTACAAGAGGAACCAGAACCGATGTCGAATGTGACGGCGTACGACGATTACGGGTATTTGAGATCGAAGATGAGACCGTATTCAAGTAACTCTGCGCGAATGGTGAAAAACCATCCTCTGATCGCTATGGTAAGTCCAAAAGACGGAATGCAAGTAGTGATTTGACAAGTAGACTCCACCACTTACCACTTCATCTTATGCACCTACCCTATCGACAACATATTATATGAAATATTTTTTTCAGAGAAAGTGTTCTTTTACTTGATATTTGTTTGTTTTATAATATAAAGTTATCACTTCTGCTATTTTGGGGGTCAGTGATAGTAATTAAGACAACACCAACACATCATTTGTTACTCTGATAAGATGAAGCCGAATCCCAAGTCAACCCTTTTCTTACGCATTCGACCCTATCTCCCTGATTGCGTTGAATACATATTCAAGGGCGGGAGATTGTGTTTCTGTTCAGTTGTAGAAAAAAAGGCTTGCCACTTGTGTTGGGTTTTTTTTGTTAACTACCGGATGGAAAAAATGAAGCAATGGCGTAATTATTTCAATGAAAAGTGTGACGAAAACAGCGTTATCACAGTAAAGTTCCTTACCCCCAATTCTCTGTACAGGTTTTCACCCAAATTGGCATGATCACTGAATAAGTGACTTTCTTCATAAAACGATATTTGTGAGGCATGGACGTGATAATACCAAGTGTTCTCCTTGCATGTTATTTGGAAAGTTTGGCAGTCATAATCATTGCTCATATTTGAAAAACAATCAACGTTTTTATCGCAGGTGAAATCGGAGCGAGTCGACATACTGACCCACCCCCTGGTCATCAGCCTCCTCGACCACAAGTGGTCTTCCCTCGGTCGCTACGTCTTTTGGCCATCACTCATCATCTACTTTATCTTCCTGGTCATCTTGACGGGGTACGTGACCGCGGTCGCACCACGATACTATGCCAAGATGGCGAACGAGACGGCGATCGAGTGGTTCGGGGATGGCGAGCAGCGTTGGATCAAGGGGATTCCGCGGGTCACTCTAGAATTCTTTGCGGTCAACGGTCACTGGGTTATACTGATTCTTGCAGTTTTACATCTTGTTTGTGAGGTAAAATGGGTCTTAATTTGGTATATTCTATAAATGTATACAGCTCCTCCAGCCTATTACATAAATATTGTGATCAAACACAAATAAAAACAGCAAATAAATCTGTTCTGGTCTAGTCATCTGAGTACGAATTATAAGGTTAGGGGTTCGAGTCACAGGACATATTTAAACTACATCTTTGCCACATTCAAGTAAAGGAAATGAGCACCGGATGGAAGAAATTGCTTGAATACCGTTGTACCTGTTCAGGGCACGAAGGCTTCAGTCGGTAATAATTTCCAGAGCACTGCCGAAACTGCTACTTCAACTAATGTTACAAATATATTGATTATCTCCCTCTGTTTGCGGTAAGTATCAATGCATGAGGTATGTTGTAAGGAAAATATCGCTATGATAATAACCTTTTATTTTGTTGTCATGCTTTTTTTTCTCCATGCTTCTAGCTAATCCTCTTGGTGGTGCAGAGACTGTCATATTTCCGGCTCCGAAAGCTTGTGGAATGCTCCATGTACCTCCTATCCATACTGTTCGTGATACCTTTGGCTGGACAGACCGAATATCAACCGAGTATCTCGCTGCGTATGGTAAGATCCATCCCCTGGAAAGGCTGTTAAACTAACGCTAACAAAAGTTTTATTATTCACTCATACAAAATACATTATCGAAATTACACAAATAACAATTTCGTTTTAAATGAAATGTGTTGTTGTCATGGCCAACATTTCCTCAGTTCATATTTAGCTCAGTTTGAATTACTTTCGCACTTATGTATAAGGGGTGGCTAGAATATTTTCAAAGAGGCGGGCGATGTACGACCAAATTGGTCAAATTATAGCTATACATTTTCAAAGGAGGAATAATATTTTTCATGGGGAAACATAGGTTACGACGATTATGTTTCAGGGTTCGTCTGTAGGCTAGGACTTGTACTCATGACGGTTTTGTGAAACGATCCCAGGGAAACGATGCCTCGGTTTCTAGCATCACCGTATGATATGACAAACAATCAGTCAAGCTACCTATTCCCTCGGATAGGACTTATAGTCGTTTCTTATTGAATCTGTATACATACACAGGGATGGCAGTGGCAATGTGGATCAGTAGCTGTGTGTCTGGCCTGGATCAACTTCATCATGTTCCTCAGACGATTCTCTTTCCTTGGTCTCTACGTTCTCATGTTCATGGGTAAGTTATGTTACCACGGCAACGTTGAATTATACTCACCATATCACTTTTAGATATTGTGATGGCTCTTATAATGAAAACAAATTCAATGATCTTAGAGGGCCTATGAGATGAAATGATATAAACTTACATTTGTTCCGACAAATATGAAGAATGATACGCCTGATTGTGTTATTCTAAGTTAACTGCAGAAAGGAAAGAGAAAACAAGTCTAATATTCATAACTTCACCCTGGATGGTTGTCAAGTTCATGCTATTATATTATTTTGCCCCCTGTATTTTTGTCTCATTCTCCTCTTGTTTTCTTGTTCCGGATCTTCACTCTCACTGTCTCTCTCTCTCTCTCTCTCTCTCTCTCTCTCTCTCCCTCTCTCTCTCTCTCTCATTTCCCTTTCCATGCCCCTTCCTTTTCTACCCTTTCATTCACGTCTTTGTCTCAATCTCCCTTTTATTCTGCCTTCGTGGTCTTTACAGATATTCTTCGAAGCTTCCTCAAATTCATCTTGGTCCTGTTCTGTTTTCTCATGGCCTTCGCTCTTGCTTTCTACATGCTGCTTGTCAACCAGGTAATATATAATACTCTTAGCGATCTGATTAAAATAAAATCTAAAGGAAGGTGAAAAATCTGAAGGAGCATACTAGTGAAAGTTTGAATGACATCCGAGAACAAAAACTTGGAAAGATATGATTTTCTTTAAAGTTGCAATCCTCCAAACTTTCAATTTTCAAAAAATGTATGGGGGGCTTTCATTCAAATAAACTTATTACGATGGTTAGATTGACCTTTAACCTCACTAATAGAAATTAAAGTGTAAGAGCATGACAAAATCTAAATCACTAAAATTCACCTGGTAACTTATAGCACCCCATAAATGAGAGAGAAGGGGGAGAAAGAGAAAGGGGGAACGAGAAGGGGGGGAGGGAGCAGTAAAAAAAATCCCCACGAAACAAGATATTTCAACGCAAAGTTTGTTCAGTCATGTCATATTATCATCGGTGCATCCTGAATTAGGAATATTTTTTTTCTTTCTATCCCTCCTTCGATGTTACAAACACTGTTCACTTACCTTACCCTACTACTCCCTACAGCCGCCGTTCAACCGAATCGAACTCTCCCTGGTGAAGACCATGGCCATGATGCTAGGTGACTTCGACTTCGTTGGGATCTTCCACAGCCAGGACTACCTAGGTACTGAGAACACTCTGGCTGTGGACGAGGATGATTTCTTCCTCACATCGGTCTTCTACAAGGCTATCACTTACCTCATGTTCGCAGTCTTCGTGGCAGTCATGTCCATCATTGTCGTCAACCTGTTGGTATGTGGTCTCTGAACTTAAAGGAAATCGGTATTCCAGAATTATTCTAATATCAACGAAAATGAATGTTAGTAGGGTTGGAGAACAGTTGGAGAACAATTAATGTTGTCACTTATGTTATGTCCGCTGTCTCCGTGGCAGTCATGTCCGTTGCTGTTGTCAATCTATTGGTATTGATATTTGACGAACTTGAGGATCTACCTTTTGAAGAAACCTACAATAAGTAATCGTTGTTATTTAAACCGGTTGTAAATAGATCATTCAAATGTTAACTGATTTACAAAACTTGTAGAAAATAATGTTCACTTGAAAGAGTAAGAAAATACTGGCAACTATTTCCTCTTCATTCCTTGTTTATTGTTCGCATTTTATTCATTTTTGATTGAAATCATATATAAGACTCAAAATGTAGCTAAAAATAAGCGATAGTTTTTGTACTTTGTTTTATTTTTAAATCAAATCATAACCTATATAATGTCATGGGGGAGGGGGCTCGTTATCGATATGGAATGGTGCCCTCTTTAAAAATTCGTGGATCCACCCCTGCTGCAGTTCCCCCAAAGGCGTTTTAATAATATTTCGTTTACTTACATTATTCAACAGTTAATAGGTTTTTTTTATTTAAATGACTCTTTATCTCTTCTCCTCCAGATTGGTCTAGCTGTGTATGACGTACATGAGATCAGACGGAAGGCTAAGTTTTACCGTCTTGCTATGCGGGTATGACATTCTTCTATATTGTCAAAAATTACTCAGGGGCTCGTAGTGGTCAACCCTCATCAGTCATTAAAATGAGACATTTCCAGCTTCATTTTGATGATACACTGTATCTATCTATTCAATTATACTATTTGATGTCATTGTATTTTGTAATTATAAACTTTTTCTTTTGCTGTCCGAGAAATGAAACGATTAAATGATGAAGAGTGATGTTTGAAGGGAATCATTGATTCGGTATTCATCCTCCATCAGTATAAAAACTCCATGTATGTGTCTATTTATATCTTCACACATTTCTTTTGTATGTAGTTGTTGTATTCGTTTACTTATCGAGTTCAATTGTTGTTCACGGCCTTGCTGAAAAGCAGCTTCTAGCTGATAGCAGGCTTTCTAACCGTGATTAAATGAATAAAATACAAAAAAAAATACACATTCATTATTTTATTTTCATAATGTGTACATTGATTGATATAGGTGGAGGCCATCATGGAGGTGCAGCAGTATCTTCCAGTCTGCATCTGGAGGCAGGTGATGCGATCCAAGAAGCGGTATTACCCTAACAACGGATGCTGCCCCAGGATGAGACGAGGATACAGTGTGCTCACCGGGGACAGGAGGGTAATCAAAGAAGCGATCACGGTCTGTGAGAGGACAACTTCAGAGGTAAGAAACAGGGGTGAAACGTTTAGATGGTGAAAAGATGGATAAATAGAAAGATAGATAGATAGATATATAGATAGATAGATAGATAGATAGATAGATAGATAGATAGATAGATAGGTAGAAGGATAGATGTCAGATTGACAGCAATATAGAGATATGTAAATATTAGGTAGATAGATATAGAGATAGATAGATAGAGATTCAATTCAATCCAATTCAAATTAGGTTTTATTCAATCTCGTAAAAAAGTCCAAAGACTAAAAATGCTAGTTATATGAGAGAGATATATAGATAGATAGATATAGTTTATAGATAATATAGATTATATAATACTAAAGATAATAGTTAGATAGGTAGATAAATGTATTGATTTATCAAATGGAGAGGTTGATTTATAGAAAGATGGATAGCTGGATGGATAGACAGATAAAGATATGGATAGATAGAAAGATAGTTGGATAGATGGATGGATACATACAGAGAGAGAGAGAGAGAGAGAGAGAGAGAGAGAAAGAGAGAGAGAGAGATAGATAAAGTAACATAAGATTGACAGAGTAATAATTACAATATGTTGAACTGATTCAATACCCTATCCAATGCAGGGAGGAACATTCAAGGAGCGACTTCCTAATGATGAATTTTACACTGGCATGAAGCAGCGACTGGAATCCATTGATGGAAAGATGACGACGACGAGCGGCCGAACGGGTGGCGAACACCCGAAAAGAGACGAAGAGATCCGAAGTATTCGCGATCGCTTCGACCGAATGGAAAGAAAGATCGACGCCCTCCTGGGCCGTAAGAAACTGAAACACGAGGACGAGATGACACGAGATGCCTCCAAATAATCTATGTGTTATAATATAAACAGATTTATCAAACAAAAAAGGATTTGAGATTGCATCATAATGGAGATGATTATAGAAAAGATATGGGGAAAGTGCTATACAAAGAGATGAAATTGCATAATCATGCAGCACGAAAGAAAAAATAATGATAGAGTTTGTTTGATATATATTGCGAAATTGACAAATGGCATTGAAAATAATTTGAGTGTTTAAAATGTAAATAAATACACGTTTATTTAAAATAAGCGGTTTAAAAGTGAAAAATAAAAGCTTTGTATTATATAGACTTTTAGAAAACAAGTACCATTATCAACTTATTATGGGCTCTGTATTTGGTGCCCGGCCCCCCAATCCGGGGTCAAAATTACCCCATGCGTGTTACCAAAATGTCCGGTAAAGGGGTACTTTTCGTGCGACAAAGTCCGGCCCGAGAATTGTAAAAAAAAGGGGTGTATTAACTTTTCACCCGGAGATTTCTTTAAAAAGGGGGTGTTTTTTCTTTTTTCTCTCATCTCTTTGGACTCCTGAGAAATTATTCCGAATTTAGGGGGGTACATTGAGCATTTTTCCTGATTTAGGGGGGTCTCCAAGGCAGGAAAAGCCCGCAAAAAGGCCGCGAAAGGGGGGTTCGGAAATGTTGGCAGTCCTCAGATAGGGGGTGCTTTCAAAAAGAGGGAACGAGCATAATTATGCGTACCCTAAATTTGGTGCCCCCTGTCGATCGAAGTTTAGTACTGTCAAAATAATGATAGACTTGCTTGCTAGGTGCCTTGTCTGTTCCAGCCATTGGCGACCAAGGCTTTCCATCTACTTCTGTATATGGTTCTTTGTATACTGTGTCGTAATACTGCTACCAGTCAGCTAAAAATGAACTTATAAGTTCATTTTTTATCACGGATGCGACTCTCGTATATAAAATGTGCCTACATGTATAATACAAATTTCTCTTTAACGAAAACAATGTAAGTTCATTTAAAACTAAGTTTTGAATTGAAGTATGTACCATAATACTATCGTTTTTTTAAAGTAAGTAAGGTATTTTCTGATGATAGAATTTGTCTCTTTATTTTGATACTACCAAATGTATTCGCATGTATTAAACGCTATATAAATGAAGAATATTAGTATTTATCTGCTTAAGTTTTTAACCTGTGACCTGATTACAGATAAGGCATTATATGCGTGTTTTATGTTCAACTTGTATATATTTTGCTGCTATAAAATCAAATAAATAATACGTAGAGTAGACAGATATCTTTACAGATTATCTTTTGAGAGAATTTTTGAGATTGCATATTAGACTCGTGTGTTTTGTTGTTGTTGTTTTATACTCGACAGAAGATACTATAAGACGAAGGGGGAAAAAGGAGACAGATAGGGAGGACGTTAGGGAATGAAATAGGGGATCGAGGGGAGGGGGAGAGACAGATAGAGACAGACAAGCAGAGAGAGAGAGAGAGAGAGAGAGGAGAGAGACGAGCGACTATTAAGAGATAGAAATACATACTGAAAGAGGGGAGGGAGGGGTGGAGAGAAAGAGGGGAGGGTGGAGACAGAGAGAGAGAGAGAAAGAGAGAGAGAGAGAGAGAGAGATTAAGAGAGAGAGAGAGAGAGAGACGGAGAGAGAGAGAGAGAGAGATAGAGTGAGATGGAGAAAGAGAGAGAATGAGAGAGAGAGAGAGCAAGAGACGGAGGAGTGTCAGTTTTCGAAAGTAATAATCTCGATTTACTGGGCCATATTACTAGATTTATTATTTAAATTGTGTCGGTGGCATGCATGGACACAGACACAAATCCACAATTCACATAAATATGACCAATGGTAATACATGTGATGCCTGCCTATCACGATGCAGCATCGGGGGAGAAAAGGAAGAGAAAGCCATCAATGCGCGCGCCCTCTAGAGCTAGATCGTTGAGAATTTACGTAAACAAATCAAAATGGCAGCCTCCAGGATCCCACCAAAAGTGATGAGTTTGAAACAGGTTAACTTCTTTATTTTATCTTATCAAATCTATGTATTATTAGTCTTATTATTGTTTGAATTGTCATAATTACACGCACCGTTATGATTAATGAATAATCCTTTCAGATTAGTGTTTTCTAAGTTATTGTGTATTTATTTTTGCTTGAACGATTGTCCTCAGTCCCATAGCTACTGTTTCTTGTAGTGTTTGCGTTGATTTCATTATGCTCTTGAATTCATAGCCCCCCCCCCCCCATTAGCCTTATGTCAGTTATGAGCTTGGTGATTTATGAAGTATGGTATTCACTGCTTCTGTAATTGATTTGGAGTATAAGGTTATAACCTCAGAGTCATAGACCTAGGTCTACGTTGGATGAGTCAATATTGAGTGCATTGATGTATTTTATATTTATAACCCTTGATTGAATAGTTTAGGTCTAGATCTAACGTTAGATCTCTATCTAGATCTAATAAAATATCGAAATTCTTTCATACCTTTTTTCTCCTCCTTTTTTGTTCCTGCTTTTATGTTCCTCCTTTTTTGTTCTATGTAGTTTATGGTACGTCAGCAGGTGATTTCACTTTACCGGGATGTGTTCAGAGCTTTACGTGCAATGCCAGATGATGCACAAAAGAAAGAGGTCAAGGCTTGGGCAAAGGAAGAGTTCCGCAGGAATCAACATCACACAGACGAGGTAACTATTGCTTGGGTTGTAGGGAATGTCAGTTTACCCTTTTTTTTGTCATTGTTGAAAATACTACCCTACCAGCAAATGTGGTGCATGCTGAAACTTCGGAGAACATTCAGAGACCGTCCCGAGGCATGTGATGCCCTTAGGCCTAAAAAAAGAAAGATGTTGTATTGCCCTTTGCGACCGATCCAAAAATCTTGAAATCTACAATCAGATTTTTGTTTTAGTTTACTGTTTTTTCGAGAAAAAAAATATTAAAGCATTCAAAACTGAGAAATATCATGAAAAAATTATTTAAAAAAAAAAGATTTCTGACCAACCGACCTATGTTTTAATACAACATCTCCTTTTTTGTAGGCCTTATCCCATGAATGATTGAACCTCATTTGTCTTCCTCACACCTCTGTCAATCTTTAGTTCATCTTCTTCATGAACTGCATAACCATCTGAAGACTATGAGAAGAAAAAGGGGAAGAGGAAGAAGGAGAAGAAGAAGAATCCTGAAAAGAAAATGAAAAGTACAGGATAGACTAAGTGCTTTTTGTTCAAATGCATATTTTTGTTAGCAGTGTCAGTGGTGCCAGTCTGCTCCTTGATATTGCTGTTATTCTTCTTCTTTTAATCATATTTTCTTGTGTTTTCTGTTGTTGTTTTGTTTAGATGGTGATCAAAATGATGCTGACCCAAGGCAAGCAATCTTTACGGGAGCTCCAAAAGACTGTCAACATGGCCAGGTGATGATAACTGACCTCAAATGACTGTTAACCTGTTTGCTACTGGATTTTCATATTCAGCTAGGCTTAATACAGAAGCCATCTGGATCTTGTGGGCAATGGGTTAAATTTGGGTTTGTGATTCTACGTCAATGAAGCAGACTTGCTGAAGAGAGATTGGAAACCTGGAAACCATGATTCAATCAGGAGCGGGACTTCAAAGTCTTTCTGCTTTTCAAACAAGAGTGTTGCTGCAAGTTTGATGGTGATGAGATGACTTGCGAATGGTAGTTTTGATGAACATGATGGAATAATGGATGAAGTAACAATGATTTGAAGATGACTGTGTGGGCTGCAGTGCAGGGGAACCTGGACAGAACTTGATGAAATGTGTGTAAATGTCTACTATATGCACCTAACCCTAGATGGGTTTTTTTATCCAAAGATGAACAATGAAAGAAGAGCTTTATTTCACATGGTAAAAATCTTGTTTTCTTATTCAGGCATGTAACAAGCTATTCCATAAATCTCCTGCCAGGCAAACCCATACAAATCTTTCTTCATGAATTGATTTGTTTTGTTAGAACATTATTAAAAAAAATTATTGCGTGTAAACTAAGTGTGTTATTGCTTCCTGTCTAAAAGCAGAGGGAGTGCGGGATTAAATCGTAACATTTCCTTTGATTCAAAACCATGATAAAAAGGGTACACTTTACTGAATAGGCCTTTCATGTTTTGTAGGAAGTAGTTATATACAAAACAACACAATGCATGCCCTGGCCAAGTTCATTGCTTAATCCTTGCATTGACCAATGTTTTCATTGGACAGAAAGTTCATTAGGATGATCCAGACCTCGTGCATGTGTATAACAATAAAGCCTGTATAGGTCTACATGCAGCATTTTATGTGTACAGTAAGCATTTGCACACTCAACATTTTTTTCTTTTTTTTCTTCTCCCATGATGGATAAAGAAATAGTTAAATATCTTTGTGGTTAAACTTTTGTAATCCTATTTATCATATCTTTTTAACTTTTGTTAAATCCTCAAATTTTGATGGAAATTGTTCTACCGGTATACTGATGTTTTTTGTGTTTTTTTTGGAATATAAATCAAGAAACATATAAAGAACAGTTACTTCTCAATTCTATCTTGAGGCATGTTAATAGTTACGATAGTAATAGTTATACCCATAGCAATTAATAAATCAAGTTACATGTAAGACACTCATATATTTAAATTTCTACTACATGTACCATGATAATTATAAATCAGTTCATAATTATCATATTTACATGTACTACTTTTGTGTATGTCTTTTTAAAAATATTTTATAACCTAGACAGTTATTGTGCAAAAAGAAGTCACAATTCGGTTTTTATAACTACAAATCCAATGAAATCAAAGCAATAATGGTTCGGGGTAGACTGGTGAGGGATTTGGTCAAGTCCATTTCTCGAAAATGCAGGTATTTAAATATGAACTGTGTCAGAATTGTGCTCTTTTCTTATAGTTTTATCCCATAGTAATGGCAGTTTTTTCCCATGTAAATAAAGAAGAACTAACAAGACAAAATATTGCTATGTACAAAATGATATTTTATTTCAGATTATCAATGCAAATAAATAGTATACTTGATGCAATTTAAAGATGTTTAAGACTTGTACTAAATTTATATTTTTGACATTCATACAACAGAGTGGATGGATAATTTTCTGTATGATGCCTGAAGGAATTTCCGCACAAATTTATTTCAATTATCAAATGTTCAAAAAGCAAAAGGAACTAGAGAAAAGGAAGTATCAGAATGTGGAGAGGGAGAGAGAGAGAGAGAGAGTCAGAAACAGACAGAAAGGCAGGGGGAGAGAGGGAGAGACAAACAGAAACAGGCAGAGGAGAGAGAGAAAGAGAGAGAGAGTATCGGGAGAGAAAGGAGATACATGTATAGGTAAATGGAGAAAGGCAAGGAGAGAATGGTAAAATGAAAGAAAATGTGAGAGTGGAGATAGAAATTGAGAGAGAAGATAAACTCAAAAAATCTTCAAAAACAGAGACAGATGAGAAAGCAGATACGATAGGTAAGAGGGAGAGCGAGACTGAAAGAAAGATATGGAGAGGAATGTATGAAGAAATAGAGATAAAAAGGCATAATTTAAAAGAGCCAAAGTTGGATAGAAAAAAGAAAAGGTATCAGAGATCTTAATGAAATCCATTTGGGAACCAAAACACTTGGAATGCAGAATATTAATAAACTATATGAGCCTGCAACCGCATCTCAAGGAACATCAATGAAACATTGTTGAAAAAGTAGTTGAACAAATTCTCTAACATTTTATTATGAAGTAGCATGTCAATTCATGTACATGTATTATAACGTTGGACAAATTTTGATGTCGCAGTACTCCCAGATGGTCCCCTCGAGCGTAGTGAAACACCATGGTTGCAATCTCCGTCCCCCAGGGTTCCGGCAGAAATTATGATGTCCGATACCCCTCCCCTCGTTGCTGGCTTCGTCCTCCGATAGGAAGCCGTGTTCGTGTGGGTATTTCGACGTCCATCGTTGACAGGTGACACCGTTCTCGGTGAAGTCGATGTCTCCGCGGTATTCTCTTCCGTCGCCACTTTCGCTCTGGATGCAGGGCCCTATATCAAAGATGTAGTTTCATATTATAACAAATGCTTGGCTTTTTCAAGGCGCCTATGGATTACACTGATTAATACTTATGTGTAAGCATAAGAGATAACCCCCCCCCCCCCCCCCCAAAAAAAAAAAAAAAAAAAAGGGGGGAAAAAAGAAAAACGAAGCAAACAAACAAATCACTAAATCATAAATCAAACAAAACTAGAAAAACAAAGACAGTATGGGAAGAAGTAGTTTGTAGTACACGTTTTGAGAATGACAATACCAGCCATGTAAATTCGATGCATTTTAAAATAAAATAACGATAGTTTGAGAGGAAAAACGAGAAGATTGATCGCTTGATTTGCGTATGTAATAACAAGAAAGGCATGTGCAATCAGAGTTGTCACAAAAATGGACTGCATGGTTACCTACATGATTATAAGGTGAAAGAAAGTTTTAAAAATCACCTATGAACAACTGATAGAAGAATAAAGGAATAATATAAAGGAATAGTGAAGTGAAGTTGCCAAAAGGGTAAAATTTGCACATACACAAAATACAAAATGGCTCACCTTTTTTCTGTTTCTTGGTCGCTCTCACATTGCACTCATACATCCCTCTTGTCTGGGCGATATCCAGCTCGCTCAACCCGTTGCTAGGTCGGCCAAGGCTTGCGCTGACCTCGGGAAGGAGGTCACGGTACCTCTTCTTCATCCGTATAGTAGGTTTGCCATTGGCGCTGAAGGCGTTGGCGGAGTAGTGCATGATGGAGGCGAAGTCGTAGGGAAATCCCTGCGAGGTGACGTTGGCGATGGCGATCTTGTTGAAGTTTTCCTCGGTACCCTGGGCGATGTTCCGCTGGACCACCTGAATGTACCGGTCTCGATCTTGACGAGACTACAGCAGAAAGAAACACAAAATAATGATGAGTTGACAATATTGTTGTTAATATATTCGATGACATGAACATGCAGCGGGGTAGCAACTTGGCCATATCGGGAGTAGGCCTACGTGTCTCCCCCCCCCCCCCTCGATCATCGAAATTCTAGGAACAATTTTAGAAAGAGAGACAGGGATCTAGGCAACGTGAAAAGTTTGATATATGACCCCTCTTGCACCCTCCCTTTATTATGCTAACTCAATGATCTTGTTCTCTCACATTCATTCATCTAGAAATTAAGCCCGGTACCCCCCCCCCCCCCTCACTCCTCCTTACCATGACTCTAGTGCCCCCTTTAGGGCTGGAGCAATCTTACGCCTATGGTACATTTACAGAAGAAAGATTTAGATATACAGTACAGCAATAATTAAGCTCATGGTGAAGGCGGGAAATGTACGTAGACAAAAAGAACGTGATTGGGTATAGTGGATATAAATAGGAAAATGTATATGATTCAGGGGCAAAGGAAGGAAAAGGTAGATAGTGGTTTACCTGTTCATGCCAGTAGCCGATAGCGTGCCCGAGCTCGTGAACGATGGTGTTGAATACATTACAACCAGGTCCCATTGATATCAGCTGCTCTCCACCCTGTCGACCAATAAATGACCAGCATCTGGAAATAATGAAAATTAAAAAATAAATAGACTACCATGCTTTCTTGTCTATCGTTCTCCATGGAGGAGGCGTGATGGTTCAGTGGTAGAGCAATGGTCTCGCAACCGGAAGGTCCCGGATCCGAAACCAAGTCAATGCGTTCGTGCCCTTTGGTAAGGCACTTAGGCCCATTACTAAATCCTGTGGGGAGGACTTTAAACCGTAGGTCCACTGGTTGCTAAACTGACAAGCATACACATACTTTCTTAGCAGTCAGGTAAAATAGTCATCAAGCAATCGTCAAACGACACTTCATGACAATAATTATAATTATGATATATGTTTTTAATTGTAAATTGTCATGCAATTCAGCCGAGGCTGCGAAATGATGATATTTATAAACTAAACTGAACAGAATAGCCTACTGCAATACTGCACAAAAACTGTTGCACGTACTGACAGAGCATTGATTTCCAACGTTGAAAAAACAAATGGCTTGTTACTCACCCTGGAAAGTAAGCAAATCTCAAATAATCTTGATGAGATGATTCCTTGTGGACAAATTTGATACAGGTATTCTGCTGCCAGTGCCTCAGGGCTGATCTGATCAGCTTAACAGCTTCATGATCTAGAAAGAAAAGAAAAACATTAATTAATAAATAAGAAAAACATGTATTAGGGCATCTTTAGTGGCGTATCCAAAAACTGAAAAGCGGGGAATGAAAATCATATTTGATTGCTAAATATTACCCACTATTATAGGCTTCAGCTAATCTTCATATATCACAACTTTTGTTATCATTTCCTATAGGCCCGTGTCTTTATAAAGTATAATTTAAAAAAGTAAAAGCTACTACGCACTACGCCACTGTTAGCAAGAACTCTCCTAAATCTCCCAAGCAGTGGCGTCGCCAAAGGGGGGGGGGGGGTGTGGGGGGTGCGACACCACCCCCCCCCCCACCTGTCAGGATATTGTCGGTAAAATTGCGCTGCCGTCGGGAAAAAGAGAAAAGGGGGAGAGACAAAAAGAGAGGGAAAAAAAGAGAGGGGAAAAAAGAGAGAGAAAAAAAGAGGGAAAAAAAAAAGGGAAAGGGAAAGAAAAGAAAAAAGAAAAGGAAAAGAAAAGAAAGAAAGGAAAAGAAAGGAAAGAAAGGAAAAGAAAGGAAAGAAAAGAGAAGAAAGAAAGAGAAAAGAGAAAAAGAGGGAGGAGAGGAAAGAAAGGGAAAGAAAGAAAAGAAAGAAAGGAAAAAAGAAGAAAAAAGAGTGAAAGGGAAACAAAAGAAACGGGGGATGAAAGAGAGGAGAGAGAGGGAAGGTAAGAGTATTTGAGAGGAGGAGGTTGTTGGGTGGAGTCGTCTCGTCGAGGGAGCAAGAAAGACACGGGTAAATATGTTGCTGTGTCGGGTCAGCTGTGTCGGTATTCTTGCTCGATCCTCGTGTACTATATGCAGAAGTTTGAAGTCGGTGAGATGTATATTGTCGGTCGGCCGACAAGTTTTTTTTCCCTACGAACTGTGACTTCTTATCCGCTGTGACGACATCGAGAGTGACTACAACTACAATACTTGTATTTTCTCGAAGTTTCACTTTCCTATAATATCAGGCTTATCAGCTAAAGAAATCAGAGGAATCGTCTTCCTTTCTTGATAAAACGCCCAAAATTTCGCGCTTCGCGCGGAAGAAGAAACTTCATTTAGACGAGTCGAAAACGGTACAACGAATCGTCTTCTTTCTCTAATAATTTAAGGAAACGTCAAAGCTTCCGCGCTTCGCGCGAGAGTGGGAAACTGAATTCAGACAAATAGGGCTTATTAAAAGTCGAAAACGGTACAACGAATCGTGTTCTTTCTCTAATAATTTGAGGAAACGTCAAAGCTTTTGCGCTTTGCGCGAGAGGGGGAAACTGAATTCAGATGAATAGGGCTTAATAAGATTCGAAAACGGTACGAGGAATCGTCTTCCTTTCTCTATATTGTGATGAAACGCCAAAAATTCCGCGCTTCGCGCGGTAGGGGAAAACTTCATTAAGACGAGTCGAAAACGGTACGACGAATCGTCTTCTTTCTCTAATAATTTAAGGAAACGTCAAAGCTTCCGCGCTTCGCGCGAGAGGGGAAAACTGTATTCAGACAAATCAATAGGGCTTATTTAAAGTCGAAAACGGTACAACGAATCGTGTTCTTTCTCTAATAATTTAAGGAAACGTCAAAGCTTCCGCGCTTCGCGCTTCGGATTAAGAGTCGAAAACAGTACACTGTATCGTCTGCTTTTTCTAATAATATGAGGAAACGTCAAAGCTTTCGCGCTTTGCGCGAGAGGGGTAAACTGAATTCAGATGAATAGGGCTTTCTAATAATTTAATGAAACGTCAAAACTTCAGCGCTTCGCGCGAGAGGGGGAAGCTACATTCAGATAAGGATTAAGAGTCGAGAACTATCGTCTGCTTTTTCTCATAATTTAATGAAACGTCAATGGACTATCAACCTACACTTCATCACATTTTGCTGATGACTAATCGTTTTGTGACCCCCCCCCCCCCCCCCCCCCCACACACACACAACCAACCACACACGCATATTCTCATATACGCCCTCCCGTGTTGCTCTTATTCCCCAACATCATACTCACTGAAATCCGAATCGATGGTGTACGGTATGATTGCGTCTGGCCATCGACGGTCACGACCTTTGATGATAGCACGCCGTGGGCGATGTCGAGAACCAGATCGTGACGACCTCGAATGCATGCCGGCTAGCCCAAGGTTTCTTCTCTGTTCCCAGTCCAGGACAATGTCGCCCTCGAAAAACGGTGTCACGAAAGAGCTTTGAGCTGTTTTAAAAATCAGGAAGAGATTATTCTTTAAAATAATGTATAAATTAGTCTTCTTAAATAAAGCAAATATTACGATCAAGCAGGCTTATATACCTTTAAACTGACGAATTGTTTTATATACAACTTCTTATTTTCTTCTGTTTAGTCTCTCTCTCTCTCTCTCTCTGTCTGTCTCTCTCTCTCACTCTCTCTCTCTCTCTCTCTCTCTCTCTATCCATTGTGCCTCTGATGATATCAATCTTGATAGTAATACATGTATGATGTGTTGCCAACTGAAATTTGATTTCAACTCACTTTCACCGTTTGGCGTTCGATGCTGGATGTTGCATAAATGTGCAAGGGATGGTGGGCATAGATCTGAAGAAAAAATATCAAAATACCATTACAATAGAGCGAAAACAGGTCTAACAGGTTATTGTATTTTAGTAGGAGACATCAAAAATTACATCCAATAGGAATAATGAACATGTAGTGTAATATAGATTCCTTGGTGAGATAGAGGAAGAACAGAAACGAGCAGGTAAGGAGGAAGGCAGGGAAATATTGAGAGGAGAGAGAGATAAAGGGAGAGAGAAAGAAAGAGAAGGAGAGAGGGAGAAAGGGAGAGACAGACAGACAGACAGACACAGAGAGAATGAGATAGGGAAAGAGAAGAGAAAGAAAGAGAGAGAATTCAAAGAAAGGGCGAGCAAGTACACAAAGTCAGACATTTAGAAGAGTAGATCTTAGGTTCACAGCAGTGGCGTACCTGGGATACTCCGTCAGGGGGGGCAAGCGACCGAAACAAACAAAAAAGGCGATGCTAATTTTCACTTCTGGCGAGCGAGCGAGCAAAACAAAATCTTTAAGTAACGTTTGGTATATAAACTGGTATTGTTGCAAGTTGGGGTGGGAACATTCACTTGTTAGCGACGTTAATTTTTTTTTTTTGCAAACGAGTGTAGCGAGCAAGAAAAAAAAATCACTTATTTTTTAAGAATTGCCACTTAAACTTGGTTCAATTGTCCCATGCAGGGCGCGGGAACAATATTGTGTTTAGGGTGATTTTATACCCATTTTAGCTAGCGAGCGAAAATACATCTTTCTCTCAATGAATTGCTATATAAAATTTGTTTCATTGTTGCAGGTAGGGGGCGGGCACAATCGTGTTTAAGGCAATGTCAATCCCATTTTGGCGGGCAGGCAACCCCCTACATTTCTCTTTTTAATGATATTGTAGCAGGTTAGTGGTGGGCACATAATTCCACGAGCTAGCGAGCGTAGCGAGCGAAAAAAAAAATCACTTCTCTTTTATAGGGAAAATATGGTACATAAAACTTGGGTTCATTGTTCCATGTCAGGGACGTGATTATTAAAAGCGGTGTTATTTCTATTTTGGCGAGCGAGCGTAGCGAGCGAGCAAAAAAAATCACTTCTCTTTTATAGGGAAAATATGGTATATATAAACTTGGGTTCATTGTTCCATGTCAGGGACGTGATTATTAAAAGCGGTGTTATTTCTATTTTGGCGAGCGAGCGTAGCGAGCGAGCAAAAAAAATCACTTCTCTTTTATAGGGAAAATATGGTATATATAAACTTGGGTTCATTGTTCCATGTCAGGGACGTGATTATTAAAAGTGGTGTTATTTCTATTTTGGCGAGCGAGCGTAGCGAGCGAGCAAAAAAAAATCACTTCTCTTTTATAGGGAAAATATGGTATATATAAACTTGGGTTCATTGTTCCATGTCAGGGACGTGATTATTAAAAGCAGTGTTATTTCTATTTTGGTGAGCGAGCGTAGCGAGCGAGCAAAATTTTTGTAATGATAATTGGTTCATAAATTTCAGATTTTTTTGTTGCAGGGCAGGGCTTACACTATCATGTCTAAGGTGATGTTAATTCCGTTTTGGCGAGCACGAGCACACCAAAACTTCTTTGAATAACGTTTGGTACATAATTATTAACTGGTTGTTGCAGGTTGGGGCGGGAACGTTAGCGGTGTCAATTCCATTTTGGCGAGCGAGCATAGCGAGCAAGCAAAAACAATAAATTCTCTTTTAATAAAAATTAATAAATAAACTTGTTTTTATTGGTGCAGGTCAGGATGGACGCAATCGCGTTTAACGCGATTCAATTCCTTTTTGGCGAGAGGGCGAAAAACTCTCCCACTTTTAATGATATTGTTGCAGGTCAAGGGTGGGCACAATTGTTTCCAAAGCAATGTCTATTCATTTTATTCGCGAGCGAGTGTAGCGAGCGAGAAAAAATGAATTAGTCTCTTTTAGTAACATTTGGTACATATATTGTGTGTTATTGTTGCCATGGTTGCAGGTTGGGGCCCGTCGGGGCAGGCACAATTTTATTCTAGGCAATACTAATCCTTTTCTTTTTTCAGGGGGACGAGCACGTGAAAACATTTAATACAAAATAGGCTAGCAAGCAGTTCGCGCCAGCGAAGAGTTTCGAATTTGTTATATAACTTATATTTTCCTATTTTCATATGTTTTAATTTTTCAGGGCCGTATGCGGAATATTTTTCAGGTGGGGGAGGGGGAAAGATGCGTTAAAAGTTTTTGAAGAATCTCAAAAGCAAAAGGAGTGAAGGGAGTTCGAGCGACCGAACTGGTCATGAGGGTACTTTTGCATTTTCAAAAGTAGAATTGAAGGATTTGGTAATTAAAGGCGTACACTACATTTTCAGGGAAAAAAACTGTACGTTTTCACAATATCTGGGGTCAACTGCCCCCCCCCCCCCCTTGGTGCGTACGGCCATGGTCTTTTTTTTAAAATAAATTTCCCCATTTTTATTCCTTTCCTTTTCTTTTCCCATTTTCTTCCTTTTCTCTTCTTCTTCCTTTTTTCTTTCCTTTTTTTCCTTTTTTCTCTTTCTTTCCTTTTTTCTTCCCTTTTCCCTTTTTTTTTTCTTTCCTTTCCTTTCTTTTCTTTTCTTTCCCCTTTTTCTTTTTTTCCCCTGGAGCCCGTCAGGGGGGGCACTCTGCCCCCCCTGCCCCCCCCATAGGTACGCCAGTGGTTCACAGTCTTGGGGAGGAAATGAACAGATAGCTAGAAAGGGAGGAAGCGGTAAACCGTAAACAAATAATAGTATGGTATGGGGGAATTCCCTATACGGTCAATGATAGCTTCATAAACCATCGTTTTTGGGGTGCGTTTTTTTTTGTTGGGGTCTCTAAGGGTGCGTTTAAGCTTAAATATTGAAGGCAGAATGAGCGATTTGTAACGCTCATCGTAAACGCTCATCGTAATCGCAGTTCCACTGTGTACTGTTTATGCTCACTTCTCTGGCTCCTCCAGGCAATTCTTCTTGGGTGGCCTTAAAGCTTATCTGCCGTAGTTTATAGGAGGGCTTAGACTGCCCTGCAAGGTCACTGGACAGGTGGTTATCTCATCAACTCAGCTCTCAGTTAACATAAGAAAAAGAGGATCATGGGGGACCAATGGTCACCGATTAGTCATTGTTTGTTATATAGAGGGCGCAAGTAGCTACAAGTAGTGCAGTGGGCCTTTAATTGGTCTTCCAGCTGGATTCGCAAACCTTCACTGTGCATGCTACGTAGACACACTAGAGGTCAGTGCGTTGACCCCATTTAAACGCGTTTACAAATTGTAAACACATCTTTTTGTGAGTTTACGATCGGCGATCGTGATCGCCGTTTTTTCGGTGATTCTACAAAAGTGAGCATGGACGCAACCGTGTTTTAATCTAAACGCGTAACAGATGCCTGATTTTGGCCAGAAAAAGTGAAGCATAAACACGCCCTAAATATTCCAGCGAATACCTCAAAGGGAGTTTTGACTCTCATCTTTAGCCTTGCACATAAGCAAGCTTAGGGTTGCGAGTTTATGATGAGTCATAATTAAATCAACTGACAACCAAGCCCTTTATATCTATGACGTAATTATTGTTGGGGGAAAAAAAAATCTTCTTAACAGGAGATCACATTTGATGGGAAATCCAGAATGGGTCTTTGCAGGGTGTATGTTCCTCGTATACTAGTATTTTCTTTTATTTAGTTATGTTTGCATGTGCATTATTCCTATAGTCAAGAAATGAACAATATCATATAATGGGGCGGAATGATGTATGTGTATACGCTTTATCCTGAAAATATCATATTCATCCTATATTTGCTCCTATATCAGTGAAAATGCTTATTATTAATTGCGCTGATAAGGCAATAAAAAAGCCAAATGAATGTGAAAATATAACTTATTTTGACTGTGTTTCCATAATTGCATTAACCAATAATGATAATAATTAACGATGAACAGAAAAGTGACAATTAAGAATTACTACAGGTTGGGAGAAATACTACCCCTCCCCCCCTCCCCTTCCTCCTCCTCTCCCCCCCCCCCCTCCTACATGGCGTATACGCCCCTGAATAAAAGAAAAGGTTAATTATTTATCCGAATAACTCCCGCATACATCTCTGCATGGGGCAAACCTTGCAAATGTAGAAGGTTTGCCCATCGTGCCAGGCTGCCAGCATTGGCAAACATCATACGTAATTGATTGAATTTACATTGAAGCCAAGAACTTGTCATTATAGGGGAGTATTATTGCACTAGCGACTATCATGCATTTCCATGTTGCTTATTAACTGAATTGACGATACACTTTCCATACTTTCCAAATATATTTTCTAAAAAAATAAACAAAAAACATCAAAGTACAAGGGCATTATAAATTGACAACAATATCTGCTTATAAAG
>JAVYIG010004421.1:0-162499 GCA_035222895.1 Strongylocentrotus droebachiensis
GAAAACATAATTTTTTTAAATTTATTTAAAAAAAGTTTGAAACAGAACCATCTTGCTCATAATGAAATTAAAGGGGAAGCCCACCATGATATTAAGTGATGAATTTTTAAAGGTGCAAACAATTAATGTTTCAATCAAATAACACCCTGAGTATTATCATTGCAAGTATGGTTTTAAGCAACCCCTGTATGATACGTATCTATTCCGTCATCAATATCTGAGAAAATTAAAATTTATGAAATTGTCTGTATAGCCTACAGAGCAAATTGGAGATGAGCTCACATGATGTCACATTTGTTTCACTGATGACAGGTTTAAAATTTGTAACTTTCATATTTTTATTTTCATGCTTTAATTTATTACAGTCAACTTAATACTTCCCTAGTATGAATGATTTTTTAAACTCACTTCATTCTCCTTTCCTACAGACTGATTCGCAGAAGCAGCAGGGGGGAGACCGAGGGGGGATACTGGGTCGAACACTGCTGAGGTTCTCGGGACGTAAACGCCTTGCTATAGGAGTAGTAGGGAGGAAGCCGAGACGGGTAGTGCATGGTCACTCAAAACCAGACCCGCTGCACTATCGTGGTCAAGAAAGACTGGGTGTGGTCAGTCGAGGTAGACGCCGGAGGCCATTCCCTTTCTTTGACCGCCTGTAGATATTTCCAAGAAGGTATGTCTACTGTTCATTATTTTGGCTTCATATGTTTGAAATAGTATTAGTTTTTTATAGCATTATAGCAGTACATGCCAAAACATAGAGAGTCTTCATCTCTGTTTTTTTGTTTGCACATGTCCTCATCATTTTGGAGTGTATACCATTTCTATGTATCCTCTACGTGGAAAATTTTATATGCAATAAAATGTAGGGCTGAAAGTAGACCGAAAGCTTCAGTCTCTATAATCGTCGGTTGTTCCACTGAGGCTACGTCTGGCTCCACTAGACCTCCGGTTATAGAGACTGAACGACTGCCTGTGCAAGCCTGTGTTGAAGATATTCGGCTAGATTTTAGCCGCTAGGCCCCTCCCACAAACATGACAAACTTGCCACGTCCGTATTGTTATGCCCCCCAAATCCCCTGAAATGTCATTTTACCTCGTGTATATCCAATTTTGAATTAGGCCTAGGCTATAATACATCGGTTCCACTTACTAACTTTATTGATATAATCCGTTTAATGGTCCCTTTTAAGGAAATTATGGGTAAAAATCGACATCCATGTTGAAAATCTTGCAAGCCGTGTTAAACTCTCGCTGCCGTCAATCTCATCCCTTCTAGTCTACGCCGAAGGCAAAATGATTATGAAGGAAAAACTGTGATAACGCCATTACGAACGTGTAGATGGCGCACAGTTTTTCCTTCATAATCATTTTGCCTTCGGCGTAGACTAGAAGGGATGAGATTGACGACAGCGAGAGTTTAACACGGCTTGCAAGATTTTCAACATGGATGTCGATTTTGACCCATAATTTCCTTAAAAGGGACCATTAAACGGATTATATCAATAAAGTTAGTAAGTGGAACCGATGTATTATAGCCTAGGCCTAATTCAAAATTGGATATACACGAGGTAAAATGACATTTCGGGGGATTTTGGGGGCATAACAATACTGCCGTGGCAAGTTTGTCATGTTTGTGGGAGGGGCCTAGCGGCTAAAATCTAGCCGAATATCTTCAACACAGGCTGGCATTGGCAGTCGTTCAGTCTCTATAACAGGAGGTCTAGTGGAGCCAGACGTAGTCTCAGTGGAACAACCGACGATTATAGAGACTGAAGCTTTCGGTCTAGGCTGAAAGGTGAAAAACGTCTTAATATTTTGTCGACATACTCAGAAATAAATGTATTTTGAAATGAATGTATAAACTTTGTATAATCTTTACCTCACAAAATTGTTTAATTTGTGTTATTTTATTTTTACGATTTCATCTGCCCATCATATTTCTGTTGCGATGCCTAATACAACATTTGTTAAACCTCTTTATTCCACAGATCAGGCCTCACCGTGGGACGCGCACACACGTTGTAAGTATGCAGGTATTTCAATGTCTACCTTGTGATAATTTATTCCTACTCACCAGATCAGTTTACCCAATACCTCCTAGTAGAAGTCATGTATACCTCTTAGGTTTGACATGTTGGTTACTACATTGAGAACTTGTGAATATTCGGCCGAAAATCTATATACGTTATATTGTTATAAGGGTTCAGAAGTTGTCTTTTTTTGTAAGTTTAGTTATGGGTTTTGCAATCATCCATCTCATAAAAGCAGTTGTACTGATATTTCATTGTGTATCTTGTAAGAGCTAGACTTGGCAGGAGCTGTCCAATTACCCAGTTTGTAATTAGCACCAAATATCCACTAAATTTATATCTGAACATGGAGAGGTTTAATTGGGATTCTAGAACTGGAGGGGTCATATGAATGCCATTTATCTCCATTTAGAGATGCAAAACTTTACCTGTGTAATTTGTATCATGAAATATCATACTGGTGCATAAAATGAAATGAATGTTTGAACATGTATCCAGTATTGTTCTCATTTTGCACATTTTTTAAAACCAAATTTTCAAACTGCAATTACAAACTGGCCTATTATAGGATGTGTACTGATAAGGTACTTGTAGACAGAATGAATGTTCTTTCATGTGGAATGCACAAAATAATAAGAAAAGAAGATGCCAACAATTAATGATGAACTTATAAAAATGGTTGCAAACTAATGATGAAATACAATAAAAAAAAATATGAAATTTAAAAAGAGAAGTAAAATAAAACAAAAATAAAATGGACAAATAATTACATTGAATAGTATACATTCTTTTTATAATTTTTTTTTTTAAAACTGAAGTTTAAAAGTGTATGTGTGTTCTGTTCAAAGTAGAGATGAGTTACAAGGGAAACCACTAAAACCACTATAATCGTTTATAAGCATTAGTGATCTTAAAATTCTTGGTAAAGTTTTACAGTCCCTTAAAAGAAACAACTCAAATATTATCTTCTCCCATTTGCAATTTCTTTTATTCAATCCTATTTTCTTATACATTATATCCATGTTATGCATATATAGGTTCTACTCATATAAAGCAAATCCCCTTTTGTTTCTCTATTTGTCATGGATTATTCTCAATCCTATCTTTTAAAGGAGTGCATATTCCTGACATGTTACCAATTCAAAGAAGAACCACAAAATCACATATGAAGAAAAAAATCTAAGTCACCTCACACCTTTATGTGGCTGGGGTCAAATGAGTTGTCCATTTGAAGTTGAAAATGGCTGGTATTTTGTATTAATTTAGTTTATTATTCATATTTACCAGAGGACATACTAAGCATTATATCAGACAAAAAATTCATCGTGTTCACTATTTTCAGGTATACGGCCCCTGTAAATCGCATGTGTGTTCTCTAATAGGATTTGTTAGACTCTCTGTGAAATGTACAATTTTTTCCTTCTCTTATCTTTCCAGTTTGTATCTTAATCATATATAATTGCTTTTATTGTGGGATGTTTTGATTTTTCTTTTAGTAGGATAGGACTCCTTTTACTACATGTCTTTAAAATATGTAATATATATTTTTTTTCTGCTTTTCTTCTCAAGTCTCCACTAATACAAATTAATGTTTTAATACAGTAGGCCCTACTTCAAATTTGTCATACCTAATCACTCTCAGTATTGTTTAGCAGCTGTTTATCCTGTCCAATGCTCTCTTTGATTTACCCTTCTCTCCATTGCAGCAGGGATGTTTCTCGATATTGTAGAATTCTCCTAATAGCTCTTTACATCTTCTAAGAGTATTGAATCTTTCTTTCCATAGGGGAATATCGTATTCCATTCACAATTCAAGGCTTTTGGTAACACTATGTGGTTTGTACACCAAGAATTAGGTCATATGGAAGTAGAAAAGGAAAGGAAAGAAAGGGTGATCGAGATTGAGAAGGTTGTGAGGAGATCGCAAAGGGTTGTTATTTCAATGAAAATTGATATAAAGGTACATGATATCAAAATACAGCCTTAGTTTGATTTCAAAGTATGTAGATCAAAGGTTAAAGGTTATAGCTTATTAAATATGCAAAATACCCAAATCTGGTTTCCGCTCTATAACTTTAGTAATATTCGACGGATTTCAATGAAACTTGATATGAAGGTACACGGTATCAAAATACAGAGTAAGTAGGTCAAAGGTCATAGCCAGCGCTCAAATTACACGGGGGTGATGGGCGATTCGCCCCCATGAGCTACATAATCGCCTCCGTCAGAGTGCCCACGGGGGCGATTTCAAAATTAAAAATCGCCCCCGTGGAATTATAGAATAAATATTATCTTTTCTGTTATAACTTTCACACAATATTGAGTTTCAACTTGATATGTATTTCAAACCTTCAACCAATAAAATGGAACTATGGAAGTTAGATTAGCGTACCGGATTTCTTGCTCATATTTTTTCGGTACCAAGAGGCCGCCATGTTGTGAACAAATGTGCGCTTATTCGCTGCAAGAGGGCGCTATATTTCCCAATTCTACGTCAGATTCTCTATGACTGTATTACCGGTACAAAAAACGGAAGCTCGCAGTGCAGTGCGACCATCAGCAGCGGCTATACCGCACTGCGGTAGTACTGGCCGGTGTGCTCGCTGCCGCCACATATCTGCTGGAGCTAGAGATGATCGCGCAAGGACCGAAACAGGGAGAAGTTTTTTGTTGTGAAAAGCGTGAATCCTCTAAAATCTGGTGATTCCGAAAGTCCAGCAAATAATGAACTTCGACCAGTAAATCAATATTGAGAAGGAGAGGAAGACCAAAGATGTTGTGGAAGGATAAAGTAAAGGCTAAAGAAAAAATGTAATAAGGTTGCTTTAAATGATAAGGCCAATAAGGGGGAATGTGCAGAACAGGACGAAACGGAGAAAATGTCATCTCAGGATGATAGTCGACAGTAACCCCTATGTAACTTGTAAAGTTGTAAAAGGGAAATGCTGACTTAAATAAATGTTAATAAGTGGCGGATCTAGGGGGGGTACACCCCCCCTTGGGTCGCAAGTGAAAATGTGATGTGCATGGAAAAACGCCATCATGTGTCCAGACCCAGACAGTATCCGCATCGTCATTGGATCAACCCCCCCCCCCCCTTTAAAACTGTTACTTGATTTAAAAAGACATTATCATGCACTGCTCTTTATGATCTCTATTGTGTTAGTAGATGCCAGGGAAAGATCACTTTAATACAGGGGTTCAAAATAGAAACAACAAAAATCACCTCGCCGCTTTGTGGATGATTCTCCGCAGCGTCATTGGGTCAACCCCCCCTTAGCAAAAAGCTAGATCCGCCCCTGATAATGATGAAATAGCAAAGAGTATCATGGGTACCAATTCAGTGGAGAAGGCCCCCGTGAGAAGTCTCACAGGGGCTCTTTTTGTTTTGGAAAAGCCCCCTGTGGACAAAAAATTGATTTGAGGTCTGGTCATAGCTCATTTATTATGCGGGGGGGAAAGCTAATTATTTGAAAATTTGGTTTCTGTTCAATAATTTTAATAATGTTTGACGGATTTGAATGAATTTGATATGAAGGTACATGGTATCAAAATACAGCCTAAGTTCAACTTTGGAGTATGTAGGTCAAAGCTCTTTAACTCTTAAGCTGCCACCCATACAATGCAACCAGTGCCAGAGTGCTAATTCCTATTGTGCCACAGTGCTAATCTCCTGCGTGCCAAGTTAATTTTAAGGTTGGTTCAAGTGCGTGTTATTTAAATCTTTACAAAAAACAAATCGCTGAATTACTCGAGAAAATCCAATCTGACTGTTGTATACAAAGACGCGTAATCCAAAGCCGATAATCTGATGCACGCGATGGTACTTTCAATAGCGCTGCAAAAGCACTCAGCACGGTGCAATGGGCATGAACAATAACTGTTATTACATCTGCGCGCTAGCGCGCACGAAGCACCGTAGCGGTGGCTCGCTAGCATGAACGTGGCTTTCAATCGATAGCACGCTCGCGTGCACATGGCACTATAACAATAGCGCGCTAGCAGTCTCATGGCAGGATAAGAGTTAAATATGCGAAAATACCTAATTATATATGCGAAAGTGTGGGACACACACAGCGTCTCGCCGACAGCACACCCCACTCATGGATTCAAAACTCCCCCAAGTCCGCAACCCGGAGACTCCAGCCCCGAAGGACAAGCAGACGGATAAGCAGACCACCCATGTCCACTCCCCGATGACTCGAGCCCACAAGGTCATGTATATTTCTCCCACGTCCGCACCCCGGTGACTTAAGCTCAGACATGCCAGCTATTCTCCACTCCTGATGACGGATAGTTGACCTGTTTGAAACGTCGAGCCACTCGCACCACCCATCCTCTCCAAGCGCTATAGTTCCCCTTAGAACTATAAGCTAAGCAAGGTAACCAACAGTATTTTTTGAGACTACACCAACAGTTCTTTTCAGGACTACACACCCTCAAGAAAGATTACCGAGAGTCCTTTTCAGGACTGCTCAATCCTCCCTCTCTCTCACATGGTGCACCCGCAAGCCTACTGTATATCTACATCACTTGAAAGCAGCATCTAACCCAGCTCTATGGGGAGCCGACCCAAGTATCATCCCGGCAACTGCAGCGTAACTACGTTAAAAAGGCCAAACTCCAGAATCACCTAACCTTCCTCAAGCATTGCCGTGACTCAAGCATCACCCCAACCGGACTACAACTCAAGTCTTCAATCAGCACTCCACGAGCAAAACTGATCATACAAAAGGCAGGACAAGCCCTTGTCAGAGAGCGCATCTCCAACACCGCCATCAACTCCATACCATGGAGCAAGACATCCAACATCAGAAGTAAACCTCTAACAAATACTGGAACTGGCTGATCTTCAGAAATACCAGGCCTTCAACACCTCTACAGCTGGGAAAACTTTCCAGTCAACCCGACAGAAGCAGATCGTCAAATTCAACAAACTTCTAGCCAACAGCCAGAAATCAACCAACCAGACTACACCAACTGGCACCAAGGACACCGTTATCAACCTCAGCAACCATCCACTCACGGAAACCAAACACAGAGTCCTATTATTAGGTCTCAACTTCGCTGTGTCGCCCAAGAAGATCCCATTCTCAGAAGTCATCCAACAAGTAGAACCCAAACTGAGATTCCTGGGCCGAACCGCAGCTGAAAAAAATCTGTTTCCAAGTCACCCAAGCCCTATCCACAGCTAAGCCACCACAACCCAACATTAGCAAATCAGAACGAGCCACTATCAAAGATCTACGCACTAGCAACGGAAAGGAAACTCAACCAGCGACTCCTCTCTCTTCACAGAACAGAAGTCATATCCAAGCCACTCTACTTCAAACTTCGCTCATCTTCAGCTACCTGCCCCATCCTGTTTGGCCAGCTGAAGATACACAAACCTACCATTCCACTTTGCCCCATCATTTCAACCCAAGGATCGCCTTGCTATGACACAGCCAAACACCTGACCTCGATTCTCCAACCACTCATAGGACAATCATAGCACCACATCAATAACTCCAAGCATTTCATCAACATACAGACATCATTGCCAGTTTCGATGTTGCATCTTTCTTCACCAATGTTCCTGTCACCGAATCGTCAAAGAATGCCTTGAAGCTGACGTCACCCTCCCCGACAGAACTCCCCTGACACTGGATGAAAAACATGACCTCATGAACTTCTGCCTCAACTCAACTTCCTTCAAATGGCGAGACAATTACTACCAGCAACTTCAAGGTGCAGCCATGGGATCGTCTTTTTCACCGGTTATAGCCAACATCTTCATGGAGCACTTCGAAACAACGGCACTCCGGACTCTCTCACAACGCCCTTCTCTCTGGCTCCGATATGTTGATGACACATTCGTCATTTGGCCGCATAGCAGACGCCCACATCAACCAGCATCACCCGAGCATTAAATTCACCATGGAGACCAATCAAAACAACAGCATCCCCTTTCTAGACGTCCTCTTTACCAAATCGTCATCCGGCAAGCCCGCTCACCAAGTCTACAGGAAACCCACACACACCGATAGATATCTTCACTACAGATCCTTCCACCATCCATCCGTACTACAATCGGTCCCCAACGCCCTCATCCGCCGAGCCCATCAACTCAGCGGTGCCGACCATCTAGACCAGGAAATCCAGCATGTCACCACAGCCCTAACTACCATCAACAAATACCCAAGACATAAGATCAAGAACCAGCTTCAGATGGTTCGAGTCCCGCCGCCGCACTAATGTACTTTGGCAAGACATTGATCTACATTTGCCACACTCTACCCAGGTGAAGTAAATGGGTACCTTGTAGGAATTTCTTCCTTGAAATGCTAGAGCGCCGTATGGCAGCCTTGCTAAAGCCAGGGTAATAATCGGGAGCGCCAGGAGGGTCATATCTGACTGACATGAGCGCTATACAAGAACCCATTATTATATTATTATAACACAAAACGAAGGTGTTGGGTGAAAGCCAGAAGGCAGCCTTCATCATTTCATGAAGCACTACCCCATGGAAAGGAGCCCAGGAGGTACCAACACCCCTGGTATCATGCGCACGAGGACGCACACCATCCGAGAGAACCTCGGGACCCGCCGTTTGAACCGCCTCAACAAACCATCTAGAGATAGATTCCTTCGAGGCAGGTGAGACGGGCTCTCGAGTGATAAGAAACGGCTGAACGCTATCAAGGAAAACCAAAACCCCAGAGGGGAAAGGAGAAACCGATCCACCTACCGACTCCTCTCACAGAGGAGAAGCAAGGGTAGTGGACGGTGGGAGTCTAGCCACCAACAAACGGGCAAAGACCCCCCAAAAGACTAACAACAGCACAGAGCTTCTCAGAAGCCGAGCTTAGCAAGACGGGTCCCGAAACAAAAAGGGAACTGGAACACCAAAAAAGTGCAACTGATTCCAGTCAAGACACCCCTAGGGCAGGGGCACAGCCCCCACCAGCTCCCTGGGTGGCCTATGGACTTCACAGTTGAAGTCACAATTGGAAACTTGACATCCGAAAGCAAACGCTTCCTACCCTATGCCGATACGTTGGGTGATGAAGCCTGCTCAAAGGCCTTACTAAAGCTGGTAGGTTAAGCTACAGGCCTAGCATGGTCATCACTACCACGCTACACCACACCTTAGGCTGAGAAGCTTGGTGCTAGAAGCCACCGTGTGACCAGGCGCTCTCTGTAACGGGGGCAACGCAACTGAGAACCCGAGGCATATCCAAAGAAAACCGAAAGACCACAGTCAAACCGACGGACTGGGGGCACCAACCCCCAAAGATTGGGTAGGGTGCCGATAGTAGCTGCCCCTGGCAGAGTACTAATAGCAGCAGGAGCTATAGGCTTAACCCCAAACAAGGGCTGACGGCACATGATGGCAAGCCAACAGCAGCACCAGGCGATCCGGAGAAGCAACACCCAAGAATCAAAAATCAAACCCGAACCTGAGTCAGGTGTGACCGGGGCCGGCTCAAATGCCATCCGAAGCACGAGCAAGGATAGAGGATCAAACCTCCGCCTGAAACCGTGGCGCCTGTCGGTCTACTGACAAGTTCAAGAGGCGAAACATTAACTCCCATAAACATGGTGACAACTTTGACGCCAAAGAACTCAGAGAATACATCTGAAACCGAGTACGGTGTGAACGGGTCTGGTTCAAAGTCAGCCGGGGCACGGGCAGAGATAGGCGTCAAGCCACCGCCCAAACGAGGTGATAAATTTGACCCCAAACTCTGGCGTATGCCGGAACCACTGGTAACTCCAGTTGCCCAAGCGTAAAAAATTATAAAACCCCAAAACAAAGCCACCTGAGCGGATACAGAAACGGCTGACTGAACCGTTTGACACCAAACCCTGGCCGTCAGATTACCACCTCGCCTCCTCAGCTTCATGGCTGGTGGGACCAGGGCAGTACCGCTTCACCGAAAGACTTAGCGAGCAGGGAGCCTTGGTGCTCCACGGCAGTGAATGGAACCACCTCGCTTGAAAAACCGGGTCACTCCCGAACATAATGTTGGTTGTGAAACCAGGGTCAGATTTTTGCAAACAACTACGCACAGTCTGCGAGGCCTGCGCCTCCTACAAAGTGAGCCTTTTCGGACAAGTCGGCACGGCTTGTAGCTGTCTTTGTATTCACGGCGACAGCACTATATAAACTGAAAACCACTCATGGTAGATGAACATAGCCTGACACGGACTGGACCCGGTGGAACAGTAGCCGTTTGTGAAAAAGCCCAGAAGCTCCGCCTGAGCGGTACCAGAAAAGGCTGACATTGGCGAAGATTTCTCCTTCGCCTTCTTAGCTCCTGTCCCAGCCGAAACTTGGGTGGACAAGCCCTTCCGCTTCTTACCCGTAGAAACGGGGGACGAATCAAACTTCACGGCCTAAATAAGCTTAGGCTTACGGCAGTGTGACTGCGGCCTGCTCGTTTCAATGCTTCGTGAGAAGCCTCAGCGAGCTCGTGACCTCTGCGTTCCACTTGGGTGATTTCAGGCACCTCAAATGTGGAAGCAGGAATACTGCCGAAATGAATCGGGTGCATAAACCAGGTCAACCTTTGTGCTTGAGTGCACTCTCGTGCTTTGCACGGCTGTTGTATCGCAACAGAGCCAGGGGACTTGAAGCCCAGGGCCTCTAACAGACTAACTAACCTCTGCGGGGGAAAGCCGCTTATTAGGAGTCTCTATATTCGGTGTAATTGAATCACTTGGGTGGACGAGCCCTTCCGCTTCTTAATCGTAAAAACGGGGGACGAAACAAACCTCACGGCCTTGCTAGAGCCTTAGCTCTAGCTTACGGGCGATGAAACAAGGGCCACGAGGTCCACCGCTTCTCACCCCTAAATACGTGGGATGAAGCAAGCTTCACGGCCATGCTAGAGCTTCAGCCTCAGCTTTACAGCCCGTGTGACCCGCGCCGACTCACTACAGTGAAAACAGGGTCCCTCCCGACAAAGTCGGTTGTGAAACCTGGGTCATCTTCCCGCCTGACAGCAGGTCTTATTTCTAGACCCAGCCGTAGCTCGGGTGGACGAGGTCTTCCGCTTGTTACCCCTATATACGGGGGACGAAGCGAGCTACACTGCCGTACTAGAGCTTAAACTTTAGCATTACGGGCAGTGTGAACAGGGCTTCAAGCTCTTCTGCTTCTTACCTCTAGATACAGGTGGCGAAGCGAGCTACACAGCAGCACTAGAGCCTAAACTTAACTTTACGGCCGATGTGAACAGGGCCTCGAGCCCCTCTGCTTGTCACTCGTAGAAACGGGTTGCTTGGGATTCAATTTTCTCCCCCCAGTTACGGCTGTCGTTACCGCCTCACTAGCAGGGGGGTGGGTAAGGGCATCTTGAGTACATGCTCCCCGCACAGGGTTTTTTTTGCCTGCTGTGACTGGAGCTTTGCCCTTTAGTAAGTTGCTGGCGGTACTGCGTCCAGGCCAGCCAGCGGGCTGCGCCCCAGCGCCAGTACGCCGTGAACTAGAGATTCAATTACACCGAATATAGAGACTCCTAATAAGCGGCTTTCCCCCGCAGGGGTTAGTCAGTCTGTTAGAGGCCCTGGGCATCACGGCCCCTGGCTCTGTTACAATACAACAGTCGTGCAAAGCACGAGCGTGCACTCAAGCACGAAGGTTGACCTGGTTTATGCACCCAATTCATTTCGGCAGTATTCCTGCTTCCACATTTGAGGTGCCTGAAATCACCCCAGTGGAACGCAGAGGTCACGAGCTCGCTGAGGCTTCTCACGAAGCATTGAAACAAGCAGGCCCTAGTCACACTGCCGTAAGCCTAAGCTTAGTGAGGCCGTGAAGTGTGATTCGTCCCCCGTTTCTACGGGTAAGAAGCGAAAGGGCTCGTCCACCCAAGTTTCGGCTGGGACAGGAGCTAAGAAGGCGAAGGAGAAATCTTCGCCAATGTCAGCCTTTTCTGGTACTGCTCAGGCGGAGCTTCTGGGCTTTTTCACAAACGGCTACTGTTCCACCGGGTCCAGTCCGTGTCAGGCTATGTCCATCCACCATGAGTGGTTTTCAGGTTTTATAGAGCTGTCGCCGTGAATACAAAGATGGCTACAAGCCGTGCTGACTTGTCTAAAAAGGCCAGCTTTGTCGGAGGCGCAGGCCTCGCAGACTGTGCGTAGTTGTTTGCAACAATCTGTGCCGTTAGGCGCGTAGGTGACCCTGGTTTCACAACCAACATTATGTTCGGGGGTGACCCGGTTTCTCAAGCGAGGTGGTTCCATTCACCGCCGTGGAGCACTAAGGCTCCCTGCTCGCTTAGTCTTTCGGTGAAGCGGTACTGCCCTGGTCCCACCAGCCATGAAGCTGAGGAGGCGAAGTGGTAATCTGACGGCCAGGGTTTGGTGTCAAACGGTTCAGTCAGCCGTTTCTGTATCCGCTCAGGTGGCTTTGTTTTGGGGTTTTATAATTTTTTACGCTCGGGCAACTGGAGTTACCAGTAGTTCCGGCAGACGCCAAAGTTTGGGGTCAAATTTATCACCTTGTTTGGGCGGTGGCTTGGCGCCTATCTCTGCTCGTGCCCCGGCTGGCTTTGAACCAGACCCGTTCACACCGTACTCGGTTTCAGATGTATTCTCTGAGTTCTTTGGCGTCAAAGTTGTCACCATGTTTATGGGAGTTAATGTTTCGCCTCTTGAACTTGTCAGTAGACCGACAGGCGCCACGGTTTCAGGCGGAGGTTTGATCCTCTATCCTTGCTCGTGCTTCGGATGGCATTTGAGCCGGCCCTGGTCACACCTGACTCAGGTTCGGGTTTGATTTTTGATTCTTGGGTGTTGCTTCTCCGGATCGCCTGGTGCTGCTGTTGGCTTGCCATCATGTGCCGTCAGCCCTTGTTTGGGGTTAAGCCTCCAGCTCCTGCTGCTATTAGTACTCCGCCAGGGGCAGCTACTATCGGCACCCTAACCCATCTTTGGGGATTGGTGCCCCCAGTCCGTCGGTTTGACTGGGGTCTTGCGGTTTTCTTCGGATATGCCTCGGGTTCTCAGTTGAGTTGCCCCCATTACAGAGAGTGGCTTCTAGCACCAAGCTTCTCAGCCTAAGGTGTGGTGTAGCGTGGTAGTGATGACCATGCTAGACCTGTAGCTTAACCTACCAGCTTTAGTAAGGCCTTTGAGCAGGCTTCATCTTCCAACGTTTTGCATGGCGTAGGGTAGAAAGCGTTTGCTGTCGGATGTCAAGTTTCCGATTGTGACTTCAACTGTGAAGTCCATAGCCCACCCAGGGAGCTGGTGGGGGCTGTGCCCCTGCCCTAGGGGTGTCTTGACTGGACTCAGTTGCACTTTTCTGGTGTTCCAGTTCCCTTTTTGTTTCGGGACCTGTCTTGCTAAGCCCGTCTTCTGAGAAGCTCTGTGCTGTTGTTAGTCTTTTTGGGGTCTTTGCCCGTTTGTTGGTGGCTAGACTCCCACCGTCCACTACCCTTGCTACTCCTCCATGAGAGGAGTCGGTAGGTGGATCGGTTTCTCCTTTCCCCTCTGGGGTTTTGGTTTTCCTTGATAGCGTTCAGCCATTTCTTATCACGCGAGAGCCCGTCTAATCTGCCTCGAAGGAATCTATCTCTAGATGGTTTGTTGAGGCGGTTCAAACCGCGGGTCCTGAGGTTCTCTCGGATGGTGTGCGTCCTCGTGCGCATGAAACCAAGGGTGTTGGTACCTCCTGGGCTCCTTTCCATTGGGTAGTGCTTCATGAAATAATAAAGGCTGCCTTCTGGCTTTCACCTAACACCTTCGTTTAATGTTATAATAATATAATAATGGGTTCATGTATAGCGTTCATGTCGGTCAGATATGACCCTCCTGGCGCTCCTGATTATTACCCTGGCTTTAGCAAGGCTGCCATACGGCGCTCTAGCATTTCAAGGAAGAAATTCCTGCCAGGTACCCATTTACTTCACCTGGGTGGATTGTGGCAACTGTAGATCAATGTCTTGCCAAAGTACATTAGTGCGGCGGTGGGACTCGAACCACGGACCTTGTGACCGACAGTCCGGCAACGTATCCACTCGACTACAACAACTCTACAACACTGAAGGACATTCCTGCGAGTGAGGAGTGTCTTGCCCGGTCCCCCGCTAACTTTTGTTTGGGACATGCCCCCTGCTTTCATCTGTGTTGGTCTAAGCAATAATAGGTAGATACATATGATTTATTATGGTAAATTAGTTGAATCAGAATTGATTTTATTATTTACCATATAAATTGGTCTGGCCAATTTTGAGTACTTCTTGTCTCACAATCGCTACTGTAATACCGTAGACAGTACAGCCAGCGACGTGCAGGGTGATTGATAGTTGTAGATGCCTTGAGAGTTATGGGAGATCAAGTTGGATGATACATGGGCTAGCTGTAACTAGTAAGTAGGGTATAACCTGTCTTTCTAGAGCACCTGTGAATGATGTTCTAGCTGGTCTTGTACCTTAAATTGCTGGAGAACGGTGCAGCAAGATCAGGCCTTTTTTTCTTTCTGGTAGGGCTAGTTCGTAGTTTAGGGTGCTTGCTATGTGTCATCATGCCATTCTCTTCATGCTCGTGACAGCTCAACTAAACCATCACCCGAATAACATAGGTTGTGTAGCCATCCTATAGATCTATAACATATAGAACTTAAGGGCGGATGAGCTCACATGGAGCCAACGGCCAGCTACCATGGAAGAGTTTGGTACCTCACGTATGTATATTACCATTGTCTTATAGAATCTTATAGCTAACATTGACTTCTTCATGTATGAAGAACCGTTCTTCCGTCTATAAGCACCATTCTAAAATTTTTGGATGGCCTGGGCCTACGTTGTCCAGCTCCGAATTTGGAAGTTTGTTTACGTTATCAAGGTCTGTGTTGATAAATTGCAGGTAGCCTTGATCTAAATCTAGACCGAATCTTCGAATATTTTTTTGGAGAATTTCACAGAATTGTTGGGTGTTCTTGCTGTCAGCAGAATCTAAAGCGCTTTGAGAGGGCCTTCGGTCCTGAAAAGCGCTTTAAGATCGAGCTATCATTATTATTATTATTATAGTAGTACAATCGAGTCCGCCGGTTGTCTAATTAAAAAGTCTAAAAATTTAGCAATCAATTCTCACACACACAATGTATGATATCCGCGCTCGCTCAAAAAACATTTTAACACGTAAACCAATGGGTATTTCAGCAAGATTTTATTATTTTGCCGGTAACTGGAATTTTGCCGGTAACTGGAATTTTGTCGGGATTTTACTCTAGGACTATTACATAGGTTTGGAATTTTTTGTTTCTTTACGGGAATGGCTAAAATCACGTCTGCAATTTCAACCAATCAGATGGCTGGATTTCTTAAGTGAGGTATATAAATTTATATAGTAAATAATAAAATCAGTTCTGATTTAACTAGTTCTGTTAGTCTCTATAATTTTATGACTTATCAAGTCTAGTTGTGCTTGTTTGAATAATGTACCCCAAAATGGGTTGAATAGCAACAATTAAAGGAGTGAATAGCAACAACTAATGGGTTGTTTAGCAGTAATTATTGGAGTGAATATAGCAACAATTCATGGAGTGAATAGCAACAATTAATTGAGTGAATAGAAGTCTGGCCAATTTTGAGTACTTCTTGTCTCACAATTGCTACTGTATGCCGTAGTACAGCCAGCGACCTTGAGAGTTATGGGAGATCAGGTTGGATGATACATGGGCTAGCTGTAACTATAGTAAGTAGGGTATAACCTGTCTTACTAGAGCACCTGTGAATGATGTTCTAGCTGGTCTTGTACCTTAAATTGCTGGAGAACGGTGCAGCAAGATCAGGCTTTTTTTTCCTTCTTTTTTTTCTTTCTGGTAGGGCTAGTTCGTAGTTTAAGGTGCTTGCTATGTGTCATCATGCCATTCTCTTCATGCTCGTGACAGCTCAAATAACATAGGGTGTTTAGCCATCCTTCAGATCTATAAGATAGAACTTAAGGGCGGATGAGCTCACATGGAGCCAACGGCCAGCTACCGTGGAAGAGTTTGGTACTTCACAATGCATATTACCATTGTCTGCAACATCATGAAAAGTTACAAACAGAAAGAAAAACGAGATGCAAGCCTGACTGGTCCCTGAACAATTAGTCCTGCTGTAAATAGCCTTCGGGAAGAGTTGCTGCCTTTTGCAAATAAGGTACATTATAATGACCAACCTAGATCAAAAGCCTTCCGGAAGATTAGGTTGTGATGCTCTGTCCCTGAAAACAAGAGGAAAGCGACTGTGCATTGCGACATGGAATGTTAGGACGTTGTATAAGGCAGGGAAAATAGATAACCTCATCAGGAGCTAGGATGAAACTAGATATTATAGGTATTGTGGAAACTAGTTGGACTGCATGATAATGGATGCGTGAAGAGAGATGATTACACCATCATATACTCTGGAGTAGAAAAACACCAACATGGTGTTGGAATGTTAATCAAGAAAAATCCTGAGAAACACATTCTAGGTTACTGGACATTAAATGAGAGAATGATGTTAATGAAGCTAAAAGCTAAACCGTTTAACCTAGCAGTAATTCAAGTGTATGCCCCAACCAGTGATTACAGTGATGAACAAGTAGAAAAATATTACGATCAAATAGATGAAATGTTAAAGCATTGTAAATCAACAGAAATTGTTATCGTGATAGGTGATGGGAATGCTAAAGTCGTAAAAGGTAAGGATGGAAAGATTGTTGGACAATGTGGACTAGCTAGGCCATCGTAATGAACGGGGTGATCGACTTGTTCAGTTCTGTAAGAAGCATGATCTATTGATAACCAACATGTGGAAAAGCCCAGGAGATGTAAATTAAATTTCAGGAAATGCAGTGTGTCCCCCTTACCTCCCTCTATAACCTTGTGTAGTTCTTATTTCTGAAATTGCTTTACTTTTGTGGATATTCCATGTCCGATTTATTTAAAAAAATTATTCCCATTATCCATTTAAGACATTAAGAAGTAGACATAAGAAAATGTCTAATGTTTTAATTATATTACATTAGTCTTCATGATTTTGAATCTTGATTTACTCATTTTAATATTTTTTGTTAATAGTACATTCCAGCAAATTCACAGCGAGCTCTATTCTCATGTTCTATTAGTTGTACAATTTTTGTCTTAAGCCCCGTCTTAATAGAATTTTTTCCATCTCACCCGAGCGATATGTGGATGAGAAACAATGGGGGGTCTGATCGTAAAACACGGGTGAGCTTTTGGACACCGTCTTAATCAGCCATCCGCAAAAACCTCACCTGGGTAGGTTACCATAACAACCGCACCTGTCTTATCACGATTCAGCTGGCGCGCGCTATGTACATGTATACATTTTTTCACGGTGATGACGTAAATTACCCGGGTAGAGTTCCGCGAGCGTCTTAATAGGCCGTTTATCAGGATGTCGTCCGGACATTGTCTGGACGACACCTCGATATCACCCTGGCTCGACTAGGGTGAGATTTACCTCGTTATTGTCCGGACGTACCCCGATTGACGCGTCTTAATTGGAAGGGGGTAAATGTCATCCGAACAACGTCCGGATGTCACCGTGACTTTATTTTCCAGTTAAGACAGGGCTTAATTAACCTACTCTTTTCTTTTTTGAACACTGTACAACATATTGAGAGGAACAACCATCTTTATGTAGTTGAGACTTTTGAATGTAAGATTTTCATGTTTATTTACTTACTTACTTTACTTTACTTTAATCCATCGATGCTTGTAGGGCAATGCCTGTTCATCGATCATTGGGTTAAAAACATTTATTACACATCATATTCAAATCAAGAGATGTCCCTCCTCTCTCTCTCTCTCTTTCTCCCTCTCTCTCTTTCTCCCTCTCTCTCTCCCTCTCTCTTTGTCCATTACACTATAATTACACTTAATATAAATAACACTTTATATACTGCTATTATGGGATTTTAGATTAAGTAATAGCCCCCCCCCTTCCCCCTCTCTTATTGTAATCTATGACTGTTAAATCTAGATATTATATTTAATACTTTCCTAAAGATTTTATCACAATTATAATAATAATAATAATAGTGAACATTTATAATGCGCCATGTCTGTCAAAAATGACACTCCTGGCGCAGTTGTGTGGAAGTTGTATAATTGTGGGCAAGTAATTCAAGAAAGAAAGTAAAATACATATAAGTTACAGTTTAACATACTTCAGGACATAATTTGCAATAATACAATACAATACAATGCATATTACAGTAATACATTATATAAGGGTAGTACAATGTAAGACATAATTAAACAAACTAATATGTTGAGAACAGAAACGTTTTTAACAAAGACTGACTTGCCAAGATTTTTTTCTTCTATATCTATGTAACTATAAGTTATCAAATTCAGAGTTGCTCAAAGAATGTTATACATTTTTATTCATTTAATACATATTTTCTTTATATTGGGACAGTATGTATTGCTCATAGATACTTGATCCAATATATCTGGACAACTTTTGATGCAGTATAACCTTTACAATGACATACATACAAATGTATCTTATATATTATTGCCTAAAGCGCTTCAATAAATTAATGATAAACGGAAGACTTTAAAATCAGTAATCAAATAGAGCAACGTGCACATTCCTATTGAAAAAAGTACCATTTTGTCTACAATACACCTTGTATTATTAATAACATTAGAGGACAACTCCTGCCATAATCACTACATCTTACAATAATCTCTTGCTCTGACCTTGATTGTGCAATTCAGCCACATGGCACGTGACATTGATTGTTTAATAAACTGTTTTGAAATAATTAATTCATGAATTAGTGTAAATAAATCATGAAATGATTTAAACCAGATTAATGTGATTGTTTTGAATGTGCAATATTTTGTTCATGATCATCTTGATAATTTAAGGTAAACGAAAAGTCAAACTGGCTTATGTTTCCCATTTATTCTTCAAGTTCTATTGTGTAATATTTTTAATGTATGGTAATTAGTATCAGTGCCATTATATTATTCAACAGTATTTATTACTATTTAAGCAGTAATACTAAAGTCTAGAAATGAATTATATATTTATGAATTGTTTTTCATTTTATTTAAGACTTTGCAAAGTACATGAAAATGTTTAATTTTGTATATTAATGTTCAAATTTGCTTATTATCTGAATTGTCTTTTTTGTCTTGCATCTAAAGCTTGATCTTTAAACAAAAATTGTTTATTTTGTTAGGCATCCCACTTGCATTGTTTAAGCAGAAAATTCCAGATAGAGGAATTTGATAGAATTTGAGATTAATTCCATCTCGGGACTGAAGATGGAAGTTAGTCTGAGTCACGTGTTGCTTATCAGTCTCTGCACAACAATATGGAATTATACATGATAAAGAACTGTTTGTTAAATTGAACACAAAAAGCAATTTCAAAATGGCTCTTAATATTACTTTGGTTCAGCAGGTAAAGTTTGCACATGCAGACGTGCATATGTAAACTTGTCCTGAGTATGCAATAGGGTTTATTAACCCAGACGTGGGTGAGTAAACTCTTTTTGCATCAGCAACTTTGTTTCATTTCCAGACGTGAAAGTGTTAATTAAGTTGACTAATAAATTAATAAAGTTGTGCATCATTGTGCCATGCTTTAATTCCTAGTATTGTGAGAGCATGAGAAAAAGTTACAACTCAATATATTCCTGGCATCTAAAGTTTATTTGTACCTTGCAAGTGGGAAATGTTCATACCCTGTTACAATTCAGAAATATAGAAATATAACATGACATTGTTTTTTTAATTATCAATTGGTAATTGTAAATCATACATTCCAAGTATTTCTGTGAGACCTTTTTTTTTTGCCTGTACACAAAATGTTGTACAAGTTTGCTTTTGTATCAATATTAATATTGATATTTTGATAATTTATAGTATGAACCAAACTAGAGCACTATATACTTTGTTATCTTATTGTAGTTGTTATCAAACATTCTGTTCTGCACTGGTTATCATACTAGTTATCATGCTTTACTTTTTATCATAACATAGATTTGATATTAAAAAAAGATGGATTCATTTATTGTGAAAAAGAGATTTATCGTTGTTAATTGTTGATTGTGAAATGATTTAAATGCAACACAAGTTTACTGTTTATATATTCATGCGTTTATGTTATTGAAGGGATGATTGCAATACCTGATACTGTGTTAACAACACTTCTAATTTGCCATAGTATGTTTGAAATTCTTATATCACATATAATTACTGGTATATATTTGTTAGTAACGGCCATACTCTAATATAATTTGATTGTAGAACCCCCATAATCTCCTGTTAACGTAGCCAGGAGCTCTCATTTTGATGAGGGTGGAGGCTGTAGTCCTCCTGAAGCCTGGCATAAGCTTGCTTGTTAGCTTGGTTTGGTGTACATGTATGTACCATATTCATGGATGCATATGTGTGTACCTCTGGTGAGTTAGGAACTGTCACAAGTGTAGCTATACCACAAATTGCATTCATTCTTTTAACCATGTCATACAAGTGTATGTTCCCACTAAGCAGTATTATCTGCTTCATCTTGTTGTTTATACAGGGATATGTCCCTTGTATGTGTACTAGCTTAGACAAGGTGCCTGTTCATGTGAAAGCAATGTTTGAGAATAAATTTGACTTTGTTTTTCCCTTCTGAAAACAAATGTTTACACTATTTAGATGTTCAAATGGCCTCGTACAATGGTGGTCATTGGATGGTAGGATACTATAGTGCCTATACATCTGTGATGTCTCTATATGGGAAACATGGTTACACGGTTAAAAGAATGTTTGACTGGTATAGTGCCATCCACTGTATATTTATAGGAGAGTGTATAGCTTTATTGGTAGACAGTTTCCTACCATACAACATTGTTTGCTGTATTGATAATCAATGTTCCACTAGAACAACATACCTTTATGTTCAAGGTTTGATTATAAGATGTTAGCAGAATATGTGAGAGAGGGAAATAGGAGGAATTCATAGTTTGTTTCCTCCCAGTGCATACCCTCCCTCTCTTTACTTGACATTTAAACTGCTGCTTTTTACATAACGATGAAGATACGTACATTTTGTAGTACATACCAGTTTGGTGTAGCCAGGCAAGTATGTAGCCTGTTCTTCTGCACCTTTTCCCTGAACTGGTATTTTTGTATGGTTTTAGGATAGACATATATCCTTATCGTTTTCATACAGTGGATGGTTTAGCATTGAAATACCTGCACCCTTTTTTTATCATTTTTTTTTTTACTACAGGTGGCAAGTAAGCTTTACTGAGATTCTCTTTTGGAACTCTATAGTGCCTTTGCCCTTAGAGGGCTGGGGCGTCTGGTCATAACAAATATTTTTTTGAAGGGGGTGAGGATGGGAGGATGGAGCCCCTCCTAGTTGAGCTAAACAACAGGAATTACAGGACAGTGGTAGGGAATACCCCAAGCCTGGGCCAATGGATGATAAAAAAAGGCAAAATGTGCCCGTCAGAATGTGCCCCTCCCTGATATAACTATCCTTAAACACAACAGACAGGGAGGAGCTTCAATCAATTGCCCCTCTCATTATCTGTTGTAAGCTAGAAGGGGAGGGGAAACGCAGGACACCATCTTCAAATGGGTCCCTCCCCTGCATACCCATGCATATATACAGTGACAGGGAGGAGCTTTAATCAATTGCTCCTCTCATTGCCTGTTGTAAGCTAGAAGGGGAGGAGAAACTCGGAATACCATCTTCAAATGGATCCCTCCCCTGCATACCAATGCATATATACAGTGACAGGGAGGAGCCTAGCTAGTGGCATATATAAGCAGTGCTCCTACATTGATGGGCTCCTCCCAAATATACCACCTTCGACTCATATGGGAGGGGCAAAGAATCACATGAGGAATTTCCCCATCATATACCCCTTCTAATTTCATCAATAGTTAAATCCTCATCCTATCAAAGTTGGTTGACGATACAAGAATTAGATTTTGAGTTCCACAATCTTAAGGATAATTTCCAATTGGTACTAGGATGATTATTTCCATTGGGCATAATGAAGTTCATTTTGTCCAACATTCATCCAATATCTGTACTATTGCGTGATCAAGGTAAATCTACTTGCCACCTGTAACCGTGGTAACTGCACGTCCTGTGCTATGTAGGACCCACATGACAGGGTTGATGGCAAGAGGAGACATTCAAGAAATGTCTTCATGACATCTCCAGTCCCATCGATGTGGGGTAGGGGCGTCAATCCATTATTGGGGAAAACATTGCATTATTATGTTCTATAGACAGCCACTTCTAAAATTAGTTGCAACCCTTAGGATTGACGCCCCTGGGTAATATCATTGTTTGTGTTTCAATACAATACTCATAGCTGACTTATTGAAGCATATACTATTTACTGACTCTATTTGTTTGTGAACAATGTCAATGTCATTGAAACTCCAGAAAATGCAAATGTAATATATGCATAATTAGTAGAATATTGTGTTATTTTCAACTGACATATTGCAATAGTGTAAAAATTTGTACAACTCTTATGATTGAATTAATGATTTTATGAGACCAACAAATATAAATGTATTTCACAAATAAAGATAATGTTTTGGAACTATTATACACTCCCTGATGTAATACATAAAGTACTGATGAAAGATAAATTGAAATTCTAATATACTTTCTGCTTTCATGTTTTTTTTTCTCCAATGAAATGAGCTTTTCAAATATTTTAAATATATTTATAATGAGTGTGTGTATGTGTCTGTGTATGCATTAGTCCTTCTTCTGCTACCTTCCTACATCTCATACCCTTTTCCCACTACAGTCATACTTTGAATTCAACTATCGTTCTACCTACAACCATCCTGTTTCTACCATCCTACCAATTTTCCATCCTACGTCTAATACCACCCTACGTCTACCCCCATCCTACCCCTACCCCAACCCTACCTGTTCTTCAAGCCTACCTCTACTACCATCCATCGTCTACTACCACCCTACTCATTTTTTCCAACCTCTACTACCATCCTACGTCCACCCCCACTCTACCCCCACCCTACCCGTTCTACCTCCCTATGTCTACTACCACCCTTCCTGTTCTTCCATCTTGCCTCTTCTACCATCCTACTTGTCTAACACTCATCTACCTCCTCTACGACTATCCTCAATCTAATGGTATCCTAGCCTCTACTACCATCCTTTCCCTACTACCACCCTACCCGTTCTTTAATCCTACCTCTACTACCATCCTACGTCTACTAACACCACCTATCTCGTTCTTCCACTCAATATTAATTCTATACGATCATGAAAATCCTACCTCTACCACTTTCTTCCCTCTAACACTATCCTCCCCCTACTACCATCCTACCCCTACCCCCTCCCTACCTCTACCCCACCCTACCCATTCTTCAATCCTACCTCTACTACCATCCTACGCCTACCACCACCCTACCCTTTCTTTAATCCTACCTCTACTTCCATCCTACGCCTACCACCACCCTACCCTTTCTTCTATCCTACCTCTACTACTATCCTTCGTCTACTACCACCCTACCCATTCTTCCATCCAACTTACTACCAATCTACGTCCACCCCCACCCTACCTGTTCTTCAATCCTATCTCTACTACCATCCCTTGTCAACCCCAACATTTACCATTCTTCTATCCTACCTCTACTACCATCCTTCGTCAACTACAACCATACCCATTCTTCCATCCTACGCCTGCCACCACTCTACCCTTTCTTCTATCCTACCTCTACTTCCATCCTACGCCTACCACCACCCTACCCTTTCTTCTATCCTACCTCTACTACTATCCTTCGTCTACTACCACCCTACCCATTCTTCCATCCTACGTCTACCCCCATCCTACCCATTATTCAATCCTACCTCTACTACCATCCTACGCCTACCTCCACCCTACCCTTTCTTCTATCCTATGTCTACCCCCATCCTACGTCTACCACCACCCTACCCTTTCTTTTATCCTACCTCTACTACCGTTCTACGTCTACTAACACCACCTATCTCGTTCTTCCACTCAATATACATTCTATACGATCATGAAAATCCTACCTCTACCACTTTCTTCCCTCTAACACTATCCTCCCCCTACTACCATCCTACCCCTACCCCCTCCCTACCTCTACCCCACCCTACCCTTTCTTCTATCCTACCTCTACTACCATCCTTCGTCAACTACAACCCTACCCATTCTTCCATCCTACGCCTACCACCACCCTACCTCTACTACCATCATACCCCTACCCCCTCCCTACCTCTACTACCCACCCTACCCTTTCTTCTATCCTAACTCTACTACCATCCTACGCCTACTACCACCCGACCCATTCTTCAATCCTACCTCTACTACCATCCTACGCCTACCACCACCCTACCCTTTCTTCTATCCTACCTCTACTACCATCCTTCGTCAACTACATTCCTATCCATTCTTCCATCCTATGCCTACCACCCCCCTACCCATTCTTCAATCCTACCTCTACTACCATCCTACGCCTACCACCACCCTACCCTTTCTTCTATCGTACCTCTACTATCATCCTTCGTCAACCACAACCCTACCCATTCTTCCATCCTACGTCTACCCCCATCCTACGTCTACCCCACCCTACCCCCTCCCTACCCATTCTTCTATCCTACCTCTACTATCATCCTACCCTTTCTTCTATCCTACCTCTACTACCATCCTTCTTCTACTACCACCCTAGCCTTTCTTCCATCCTACTTCTACCCCCATCCTACGTCTACCCCACCCTACCCATTCTTCAATCCTACCTCTACATACCATCCAACATCGACCCCACCCTACCTGTTCTTCCATCCTAGGCCAAGTGGTTCTACCCCAATCATACGCCTACCCCACCCTACCCCCACCCTACGTCTACCCCACCCTACCCTTTCTTCAATCCTACCTCTACTACCGTCTTTCGTCTACTACCACCCTACCTGTTCTTCAATCCTATCTCTACTACCATCCCTTGTCAACCCCAACATTTACCATTCTTCTATCCTACCTCTACTACCATCCTTCGTCAACTACAACCATACCCATTCTTCCATCCTACGCCTACCACCACCCTACCCTTTCTTCTATCCTACCTCTACTACCATCCTTCGTCTACTACCACCCTACCCTTTCTTTCATCCTACGTCTACCCCCATCCTACCCTTTCTTCAATCCTACCTCTACTACCATCCTTCGTCAACTACAAACCTACCCATTCTTCCATCCTACGCCTACCACCACCCTACCCATTCTTTCATCCTTCCTCTACTACCATCCTACGCCTACCACCACCCTACCCTTTCTTCTATCCTACCTGTACTACCATCCTTCGTCAACTACAACCCTACCCATTCTTCCATCCTACGCCTACCACCACCCTACCCTTTCTTCTATCCTACCTCTACTACCATCCTTTGTGTACTACCACCCTACCCTTTCTTCCATCCTACGTCTACCCCCAACCTACGTCTACCCCACCCTACCTATTCTTCAATCCTATCTCTACATACCATCCAACGTCCGCCCCACCCTACCTGTTCTTCCATCCTATGCCAAATGCTTCTACCCCAATCCTACGCCTACCCCACCCTACCCCCACCCTACCCCCACCCTACGTCTACCCCACCGTACCCATTCTCCAATCCTACCTCTACTACCGTCCTACGTCTACCCCACCCTACCTATTCTTCAATCCTATCTCTACATACCATCCAACGTCCGCCCCACCCTACCTGTTCTTCCATCCTATGCCAAATGGTTCTACCCCAATCCTACGCCTACCCCACCCTACCCCCACCCTACGTCTACCCCACCGTACCCATTCTCCAATCCTACCTCTACTACCGTCCTTCGTCTACTACCACCCTACCCATTCTTCCATCCAACTTTTACTACCATTCTACGCCCACCCCCACCCTACCCTTTCTTCTATCCTACCTGTACTACCATCCTTCGTCAACTACAACCCTACCTATTCTTCCATCCTACGCCTACCACCACCCTACCCTTTCTTCTATCCTACCTCTACTACAATCCTTCGACAACTACAACCCTACTCATTCTTCCATCCTACGTCTACCCAACCCTACCCCCTCCCTACCCATTCTTCAATCTTACCTCTACTACCATCCTACGCTACCACCACCCTACCCATTCTTCAAACCTATCTCTACATACCATCCAACGTCCGCCCCACCTTACCTGTTCTTCCATCCTATGCCAAATGGTTCTACCCCAATCCTACGCCTACCCCACCCTACCCCCACCCTACGTCTACCCCACCGTACCCATTCTCCAATCCTACCTCTACTACCGTCCTTCGTCTACTACCACCCTACCCATTCTTCCATCCAACTTTTACTACCATTCTACGCCCACCCCCACCCTACCCATTCTTCCATCCTACGCCTACCACCACCCTACCCTTTCTTCTATCCTACCTCTACTACCACCCTACCCTTTCTTTCATCCTACGTCTACCCCCATCCTACCCTTTCTTCAATCATGTCTCTACTACCATCCCTCGTCAACCCCAACATTACCCATTCTTCTATCCTACCTCTACTACGATCCTTCGTCAACTACAACCCTACCCATTCTTCCATCCTACGTCTACCCCCATCCTACCCTTTCTTCAATCCTACCTCTACTATCATCCTACCCTTTCTTCTATCCTACCTGTACTACCATCCTTCATCTACTACCATCCTTCGTCAACTACATTCCTATCCATTCTTCCATCCTATGCCTACCACCCCCCTACCCATTCTTCAATCCTACCTCTACTACCATCCTACGCCTACCACCACCCTACCCTTTCTTCTATCGTACCTCTACTATCATCCTTCGTCAACCACAACCCTACCCATTCTTCCATCCTACGTCTACCCCCATCCTACGTCTACCCCACCCTACCCCCTCCCTACCCATTCTTCTATCCTACCTCTACTATCATCCTACCCTTTCTTCTATCCTACCTCTACTACCATCCTTCTTCTACTACCACCCTAGCCTTTCTTCCATCCTACTTCTACCCCCATCCTACGTCTACCCCACCCTACCCATTCTTCAATCCTACCTCTACATACCATCCAACATCGACCCCACCCTACCTGTTCTTCCATCCTAGGCCAAGTGGTTCTACCCCAATCATACGCCTACCCCACCCTACCCCCACCCTACGTCTACCCCACCCTACCCTTTCTTCAATCCTACCTCTACTACCGTCTTTCCTCTACTACCACCCTACCCATTCTTCCATCCAACTTACTACCAATCTACGTCCACCCCCACCCTACCTGTTCTTCAATCCTATCTCTACTACCATCCCTTGTCAACCCCAACATTTACCATTCTTCTATCCTACCTCTACTACCATCCTTCGTCAACTACAACCATACCCATTCTTCCATCCTACGCCTACCACCACCCTACCCTTTCTTCTATCCTACCTCTACTACCATCCTTCGTCTACTACCACCCTACCCTTTCTTTCATCCTACGTCTACCCCCATCCTACCCTTTCTTCAATCCTACCTCTACTACCATCCTTCGTCAACTACAAACCTACCCATTCTTCCATCCTACGCCTACCACCACCCTACCCATTCTTTCATCCTTCCTCTACTACCATCCTACGCCTACCACCACCCTACCCTTTCTTCTATCCTACCTGTACTACCATCCTTCGTCAACTACAACCCTACCCATTCTTCCATCCTACGCCTACCACCACCCTACCCTTTCTTCTATCCTACCTCTACTACCATCCTTTGTGTACTACCACCCTACCCTTTCTTCCATCCTACGTCTACCCCCAACCTACGTCTACCCCACCCTACCTATTCTTCAATCCTATCTCTACATACCATCCAACGTCCGCCCCACCCTACCTGTTCTTCCATCCTATGCCAAATGCTTCTACCCCAATCCTACGCCTACCCCACCCTACCCCCACCCTACCCCCACCCTACGTCTACGCCACCGTACCCATTCTCCAATCCTACCTCTACTACCGTCCTACGTCTACCCCACCCTACCTATTCTTCAATCCTATCTCTACATACCATCCAACGTCCGCCCCACCCTACCTGTTCTTCCATCCTATGCCAAATGGTTCTACCCCAATCCTACGCCTACCCCACCCTACCCCCACCCTACGTCTACCCCACCGTACCCATTCTCCAATCCTACCTCTACTACCGTCCTTCGTCTACTACCACCCTACCCATTCTTCCATCCAACTTTTACTACCATTCTACGCCCACCCCCACCCTACCCTTTCTTCTATCCTACCTGTACTACCATCCTTCGTCAACTACAACCCTACCTATTCTTCCATCCTACGCCTACCACCACCCTACCCTTTCTTCTATCCTACCTCTACTACAATCCTTCGACAACTACAACCCTACTCATTCTTCCATCCTACGTCTACCCAACCCTACCCCCTCCCTACCCATTCTTCAATCTTACCTCTACTACCATCCTACGCCTACCACCACCCTACCCATTCTTCAAACCTATCTCTACATACCATCCAACGTCCGCCCCACCTTACCTGTTCTTCCATCCTATGCCAAATGGTTCTACCCCAATCCTACGCCTACCCCACCCTACCCCCACCCTACGTCTACCCCACCGTACCCATTCTCCAATCCTACCTCTACTACCGTCCTTCGTCTACTACCACCCTACCCATTCTTCCATCCAACTTTTACTACCATTCTACGCCCACCCCCACCCTACCCATTCTTCCATCCTACGCCTACCACCACCCTACCCTTTCTTCTATCCTACCTCTACTACCACCCTACCCTTTCTTTCATCCTACGTCTACCCCCATCCTACCCTTTCTTCAATCATGTCTCTACTACCATCCCTCGTCAACCCCAACATTACCCATTCTTCTATCCTACCTCTACTACGATCCTTCGTCAACTACAACCCTACCCATTCTTCCATCCTACGTCTACCCCCATCCTACCCTTTCTTCAATCCTACCTCTACTATCATCCTACCCTTTCTTCTATCCTACCTGTACTACCATCCTTCATCTACTACCATCCTTCGTCAACTACATTCCTATCCATTCTTCCATCCTATGCCTACCACCCCCCTACCCATTCTTCAATCCTACCTCTACTACCATCCTACGCCTACCACCACCCTACCCTTTCTTCTATCGTACCTCTACTATCATCCTTCGTCAACCACAACCCTACCCATTCTTCCATCCTACGTCTACCCCCATCCTACGTCTACCCCACCCTACCCCCTCCCTACCCATTCTTCTATCCTACCTCTACTATCATCCTACCCTTTCTTCTATCCTACCTCTACTACCATCCTTCTTCTACTACCACCCTAGCCTTTCTTCCATCCTACTTCTACCCCCATCCTACGTCTACCCCACCCTACCCATTCTTCAATCCTACCTCTACATACCATCCAACATCGACCCCACCCTACCTGTTCTTCCATCCTAGGCCAAGTGGTTCTACCCCAATCATACGCCTACCCCACCCTACCCCCACCCTACGTCTACCCCACCCTACCCTTTCTTCAATCCTACCTCTACTACCGTCTTTCCTCTACTACCACCCTACCCATTCTTCCATCCAACTTACTACCAATCTACGTCCACCCCCACCCTACCTGTTCTTCAATCCTATCTCTACTACCATCCCTTGTCAACCCCAACATTTACCATTCTTCTATCCTACCTCTACTACCATCCTTCGTCAACTACAACCATACCCATTCTTCCATCCTACGCCTACCACCACCCTACCCTTTCTTCTATCCTACCTCTACTACCATCCTTCGTCTACTACCACCCTACCCTTTCTTTCATCCTACGTCTACCCCCATCCTACCCTTTCTTCAATCCTACCTCTACTACCATCCTTCGTCAACTACAAACCTACCCATTCTTCCATCCTACGCCTACCACCACCCTACCCATTCTTTCATCCTTCCTCTACTACCATCCTACGCCTACCACCACCCTACCCTTTCTTCTATCCTACCTGTACTACCATCCTTCGTCAACTACAACCCTACCCATTCTTCCATCCTACGCCTACCACCACCCTACCCTTTCTTCTATCCTACCTCTACTACCATCCTTTGTGTACTACCACCCTACCCTTTCTTCCATCCTACGTCTACCCCCAACCTACGTCTACCCCACCCTACCTATTCTTCAATCCTATCTCTACATACCATCCAACGTCCGCCCCACCCTACCTGTTCTTCCATCCTATGCCAAATGCTTCTACCCCAATCCTACGCCTACCCCACCCTACCCCCACCCTACCCCCACCCTACGTCTACGCCACCGTACCCATTCTCCAATCCTACCTCTACTACCGTCCTACGTCTACCCCACCCTACCTATTCTTCAATCCTATCTCTACATACCATCCAACGTCCGCCCCACCCTACCTGTTCTTCCATCCTATGCCAAATGGTTCTACCCCAATCCTACGCCTACCCCACCCTACCCCCACCCTACGTCTACCCCACCGTACCCATTCTCCAATCCTACCTCTACTACCGTCCTTCGTCTACTACCACCCTACCCATTCTTCCATCCAACTTTTACTACCATTCTACGCCCACCCCCACCCTACCCTTTCTTCTATCCTACCTGTACTACCATCCTTCGTCAACTACAACCCTACCTATTCTTCCATCCTACGCCTACCACCACCCTACCCTTTCTTCTATCCTACCTCTACTACAATCCTTCGACAACTACAACCCTACTCATTCTTCCATCCTACGTCTACCCAACCCTACCCCCTCCCTACCCATTCTTCAATCTTACCTCTACTACCATCCTACGCCTACCACCACCCTACCCATTCTTCAAACCTATCTCTACATACCATCCAACGTCCGCCCCACCTTACCTGTTCTTCCATCCTATGCCAAATGGTTCTACCCCAATCCTACGCCTACCCCACCCTACCCCCACCCTACGTCTACCCCACCGTACCCATTCTCCAATCCTACCTCTACTACCGTCCTTCGTCTACTACCACCCTACCCATTCTTCCATCCAACTTTTACTACCATTCTACGCCCACCCCCACCCTACCCATTCTTCCATCCTACGCCTACCACCACCCTACCCTTTCTTCTATCCTACCTCTACTACCACCCTACCCTTTCTTTCATCCTACGTCTACCCCCATCCTACCCTTTCTTCAATCATGTCTCTACTACCATCCCTCGTCAACCCCAACATTACCCATTCTTCTATCCTACCTCTACTACGATCCTTCGTCAACTACAACCCTACCCATTCTTCCATCCTACGTCTACCCCCATCCTACCCTTTCTTCAATCCTACCTCTACTATCATCCTACCCTTTCTTCTATCCTACCTGTACTACCATCCTTCATCTACTACCATCCTTCGTCAACTACATTCCTATCCATTCTTCCATCCTATGCCTACCACCCCCCTACCCATTCTTCAATCCTACCTCTACTACCATCCTACGCCTACCACCACCCTACCCTTTCTTCTATCGTACCTCTACTATCATCCTTCGTCAACCACAACCCTACCCATTCTTCCATCCTACGTCTACCCCCATCCTACGTCTACCCCACCCTACCCCCTCCCTACCCATTCTTCTATCCTACCTCTACTATCATCCTACCCTTTCTTCTATCCTACCTCTACTACCATCCTTCTTCTACTACCACCCTAGCCTTTCTTCCATCCTACTTCTACCCCCATCCTACGTCTACCCCACCCTACCCATTCTTCAATCCTACCTCTACATACCATCCAACATCGACCCCACCCTACCTGTTCTTCCATCCTAGGCCAAGTGGTTCTACCCCAATCATACGCCTACCCCACCCTACCCCCACCCTACGTCTACCCCACCCTACCCTTTCTTCAATCCTACCTCTACTACCGTCTTTCCTCTACTACCACCCTACCCATTCTTCCATCCAACTTACTACCAATCTACGTCCACCCCCACCCTACCTGTTCTTCAATCCTATCTCTACTACCATCCCTTGTCAACCCCAACATTTACCATTCTTCTATCCTACCTCTACTACCATCCTTCGTCAACTACAACCATACCCATTCTTCCATCCTACGCCTGCCACCACTCTACCCTTTCTTCTATCCTACCTCTACTTCCATCCTACGCCTACCACCACCCTACCCTTTCTTCTATCCTACCTCTACTACTATCCTTCGTCTACTACCACCCTACCCATTCTTCCATCCTACGTCTACCCCCATCCTACCCAATATTCAATCCTACCTCTACTACCATCCTACGCCTACCTCCACCCTACCCTTTCTTCTATCCTATGTCTACCCCCATCCTACGTCTACCACCACCCTACCCTTTCTTTTATCCTACCTCTACTACCGTTCTACGTCTACTAACACCACCTATCTCGTTCTTCCACTCAATATACATTCTATACGATCATGAAAATCCTACCTCTACCACTTTCTTCCCTCTAACACTATCCTCCCCCTACTACCATCCTACCCCTACCCCCTCCCTACCTCTACCCCACCCTACCCTTTCTTCTATCCTACCTCTACTACCATCCTTCGTCAACTACAACCCTACCCATTCTTCCATCCTACGCCTACCACCACCCTACCTCTACTACCATCATACGCCTACCCCACCCTACCCCCACCCTACGTCTACCCCACCCTACCCTTTCTTCAATCCTACCTCTACTACCGTCTTTCCTCTACTACCACCCTACCCATTCTTCCATCCAACTTACTACCAATCTACGTCCACCCCCACCCTACCTGTTCTTCAATCCTATCTCTACTACCATCCCTTGTCAACCCCAACATTTACCATTCTTCTATCCTACCTCTACTACCATCCTTCGTCAACTACAACCATACCCATTCTTCCATCCTACGCCTGCCACCACTCTACCCTTTCTTCTATCCTACCTCTACTTCCATCCTACGCCTACCACCACCCTACCCTTTCTTCTATCCTACCTCTACTACTATCCTTCGTCTACTACCACCCTACCCATTCTTCCATCCTACGTCTACCCCCATCCTACCCATTATTCAATCCTACCTCTACTACCATCCTACGCCTACCTCCACCCTACCCTTTCTTCTATCCTATGTCTACCCCCATCCTACGTCTACCACCACCCTACCCTTTCTTTTATCCTACCTCTACTACCGTTCTACGTCTACTAACACCACCTATCTCGTTCTTCCACTCAATATACATTCTATACGATCATGAAAATCCTACCTCTACCACTTTCTTCCCTCTAACACTATCCTCCCCCTACTACCATCCTACCCCTACCCCCTCCCTACCTCTACCCCACCCTACCCTTTCTTCTATCCTACCTCTACTACCATCCTTCGTCAACTACAACCCTACCCATTCTTCCATCCTACGCCTACCACCACCCTACCTCTACTACCATCATACCCCTACCCCTCCCTACCTCTACTACCCACCCTACCCTTTCTTCTATCCTAACTCTACTACCATCCTACGCCTACTACCACCCGACCCATTCTTCAATCCTACCTCTACTACCATCCTACGCCTACCACCACCCTACCCTTTCTTCTATCCTACCTCTACTACCATCCTTCGTCAACTACATTCCTATCCATTCTTCCATCCTATGCCTACCACCCCCCTACCCATTCTTCAATCCTACCTCTACTACCATCCTACGCCTACCACCACCCTACCCTTTCTTCTATCGTACCTCTACTATCATCCTTCGTCAACCACAACCCTACCCATTCTTCCATCCTACGTCTACCCCCATCCTACGTCTACCCCACCCTACCCCCTCCCTACCCATTCTTCTATCTTACCTCTACTATCATCCTACCCTTTCTTCTATCCTACCTCTACTACCATCCTTCTTCTACTACCACCCTAGCCTTTCTTCCATCCTACTTCTACCCCCATCCTACGTCTACCCCACCCTACCCATTCTTCAATCCTACCTCTACATACCATCCAACATCGACCCCACCCTACCTGTTCTTCCATCCTAGGCCAAGTGGTTCTACCCCAATCATACGCCTACCCCACCCTACCCCCACCCTACGTCTACCCCACCCTACCCTTTCTTCAATCCTACCTCTACTACCGTCTTTCGTCTACTACCACCCTACCTGTTCTTCAATCCTATCTCTACTACCATCCCTTGTCAACCCCAACATTTACCATTCTTCTATCCTACCTCTACTACCATCCTTCGTCAACTACAACCATACCCATTCTTCCATCCTACGCCTACCACCACCCTACCCTTTCTTCTATCCTACCTCTACTACCATCCTTCGTCTACTACCACCCTACCCTTTCTTTCATCCTACGTCTACCCCCATCCTACCCTTTCTTCAATCCTACCTCTACTACCATCCTTCGTCAACTACAAACCTACCCATTCTTCCATCCTACGCCTACCACCACCCTACCCATTCTTTCATCCTTCCTCTACTACCATCCTACGCCTACCACCACCCTACCCTTTCTTCTATCCTACCTGTACTACCATCCTTCGTCAACTACAACCCTACCCATTCTTCCATCCTACGCCTACCACCACCCTACCCTTTCTTCTATCCTACCTCTACTACCATCCTTCGTCAACTACAACCCTACTCATTCTTCCATCCTACGTCTACCCAACCCTACCCCCTCCCTACCCATTCTTCAATCTTACCTCTACTACCATCCTACGCCTACCACCACCCTACCCATTCTTCAAACCTATCTCTACATACCATCCAACGTCCGCCCCACCTTACCTGTTCTTCCATCCTATGCCAAATGGTTCTACCCCAATCCTACGCCTACCCCACCCTACCCCCACCCTACGTCTACCCCACCATACCCATTCTCCAATCCTACCTCTACTACCGTCCTTCGTCTACTACCACCCTACCCATTCTTCCATCCAACTTTTACTACCATTCTACGCCCACCCCCACCCTACCCATTCTTCCATCCTACGCCTACCACCACCCTACCCTTTCTTCTATCCTACCTCTACTACCACCCTACCCTTTCTTTCATCCTACGTCTACCCCCATCCTACCCTTTCTTCAATCATGTCTCTACTACCATCCCTCGTCAACCCCAACATTACCCATTCTTCTATCCTACCTCTACTACGATCCTTCGTCAACTACAACCCTACCCATTCTTCCATCCTACGTCTACCCCCATCCTACCCTTTCTTCAATCCTACCTCTACTATCATCCTACCCTTTCTTCTATCCTACCTGTACTACCATCCTTCATCTACTACCACCCTAGCCTTTCTTCCATCCTACGTCTACCCCCATCCTATCCATTCTTCTATCCTACCTCTACTACCATCCTTCGTCAACTACAACCCTACCCATTCTTCCATCCTACGTCTACCCCACCCTACCCCTCCTTACGTCTACCCCACCCTACCCATTCTTTAATCCTACCTCTACTACCATCCTACGCCTACCACCACCCTACCCTTTCTTCCATCCTACGTCTACCCCCATCCTATCCATTCTTCTATCCTACCTCTACTACCATCCTTCGTCAACTACAACCCTACCCATTCTTCCATCCTACGTCTACCCCACCCTACCCCCTCCTTACGTCGACCCCACCCTACCCATTCTTTAATCCTACCTCTACTATCATCCTACGCCTACTACAACCCTACCCCTTCTTCCATCCTTCACCTACGTCTACCTCCATCCTACGTCTACCCCACCTTACCCATTCTCCAATCTAACTGCTACATACCATTCAACGTCCGCCCCACCCTACCCTTTTTTCTATTCTACCTCTACTACCATCCTTCGTCAACTACAACCCTACCCCTTCTTCCATCCTACACCTACCACCACCCTACCCTTTCTACTATCCTACCTCTACTACCATCCTTTGTGTACTACCACCCTACCCTTTCTTCCATCCTACGTCTACCCCCAACCTACGTCTACCCTACCCTACCCATTCTTCAATCCTACCTCTACATACCATCCAACGTCCGCCCCACCCTACCTGTTCTTCCATCCTATGCCAAATGGTTCTATCCCAATCCTACGCCTACCCCACCCTACCCCCACCCTACGTCTACCCCACCCTACCCATTCTTCAATCCTACTTCTACTACCATCCTTCGTCAACTACAACCCTACCCATTCTTCCATCCTTCGCCTACCTCCACCCTACCCATTCTTCAATCCTACCTCTACTACCATCCTACGCCTACCAGCACCCTACCCTTTCTTCTATCCTACCTCTACTACCATCCTTCGTCAACGACAACCCTACCCATTCTTCCATCCTTCGCCTACCACCACCCTACCCATTCTTCAAATCTACCTCTACTACCATCCTTCGTCTACTACCACCCTACCCTTTCTTCCATCCTACGTCTACCCCCATCCTACCCCCTCCTTACGTCTACCCCACCCTACCCATTCTTTAATCCTACCTCTACTATTATCCTACGCCTACAACCACCCTACCCTTTCTTCTATCCTACCTCTACTACCGTCCTACGTCTACCCCACCCTACCTATTCTTCAATCCTATCTCTACATACCATCCAACGTCCGCCCCACCCTACCTGTTCTTCCATCCTATGCCAAATGGTTCTACCCCAATCCTACGCCTACCCCACCCTACCCCCACCCTACGTCTACCCCACCGTACCCATTCTCCAATCCTACCTCTACTACCGTCCTTCGTCTACTACCACCCTACCCATTCTTCCATCCAACTTTTACTACCATTCTACGCCCACCCCCACCCTACCCTTTCTTCTATCCTACCTGTACTACCATCCTTCGTCAACTACAACCCTACCCATTCTTCCATCCTACACCTACCACCACCCTACCCTTTCTTCTATCCTACCTCTACTACCATCCTTCGTCAACTACAACCCTACTCATTCTTCCATCCTACGTCTACCCAACCCTACCCCCTCCCTACCCATTCTTCAATCTTACCTCTACTACCATCCTACGCCTACCACCACCCTACCCATTCTTCAAACCTATCTCTACATACCATCCAACGTCCGCCCCACCTTACCTGTTCTTCCATCCTATGCCAAATGGTTCTACCCCAATCCTACGCCTACCCCACCCTACCCCCACCCTACGTCTACCCCACCATACCCATTCTCCAATCCTACCTCTACTACCGTCCTTCGTCTACTACCACCCTACCCATTCTTCCATCCAACTTTTACTACCATTCTACGCCCACCCCCACCCTACCCATTCTTCCATCCTACGCCTACCACCACCCTACCCTTTCTTCTATCCTACCTCTACTACCACCCTACCCTTTCTTTCATCCTACGTCTACCCCCATCCTACCCTTTCTTCAATCATGTCTCTACTACCATCCCTCGTCAACCCCAACATTACCCATTCTTCTATCCTACCTCTACTACGATCCTTCGTCAACTACAACCCTACCCATTCTTCCATCCTACGTCTACCCCCATCCTACCCTTTCTTCAATCCTACCTCTACTATCATCCTACCCTTTCTTCTATCCTACCTGTACTACCATCCTTCATCTACTACCACCCTAGCCTTTCTTCCATCCTACGTCTACCCCCATCCTATCCATTCTTCTATCCTACCTCTACTACCATCCTTCGTCAACTACAACCCTACCCATTCTTCCATCCTACGTCTACCCCACCCTACCCCTCCTTACGTCTACCCCACCCTACCCATTCTTTAATCCTACCTCTACTACCATCCTACGCCTACCACCACCCTACCCTTTCTTCCATCCTACGTCTACCCCCATCCTATCCATTCTTCTATCCTACCTCTACTACCATCCTTCGTCAACTACAACCCTACCCATTCTTCCATCCTACGTCTACCCCACCCTACCCCCTCCTTACGTCGACCCCACCCTACCCATTCTTTAATCCTACCTCTACTATCATCCTACGCCTACTACAACCCTACCCCTTCTTCCATCCTTCACCTACGTCTATCTCCATCCTACGTCTACCCCACCCTACCCTTTCTTCAATCCTACCTCTACTACCGTCTTTCCTCTACTACCACCCTACCCATTCTTCCATCCAACTTACTACCAATCTACGTCCACCCCCACCCTACCTGTTCTTCAATCCTATCTCTACTACCATCCCTTGTCAACCCCAACATTTACCATTCTTCTATCCTACCTCTACTACCATCCTTCGTCAACTACAACCATACCCATTCTTCCATCCTACGCCTGCCACCACTCTACCCTTTCTTCTATCCTACCTCTACTTCCATCCTACGCCTACCACCACCCTACCCTTTCTTCTATCCTACCTCTACTACTATCCTTCGTCTACTACCACCCTACCCATTCTTCCATCCTACGTCTACCCCCATCCTACCCATTATTCAATCCTACCTCTACTACCATCCTACGCCTACCTCCACCCTACCCTTTCTTCTATCCTATGTCTACCCCCATCCTACGTCTACCACCACCCTACCCTTTCTTTTATCCTACCTCTACTACCGTTCTACGTCTACTAACACCACCTATCTCGTTCTTCCACTCAATATACATTCTATACGATCATGAAAATCCTACCTCTACCACTTTCTTCCCTCTAACACTATCCTCCCCCTACTACCATCCTACCCCTACCCCCTCCCTACCTCTACCCCACCCTACCCTTTCTTCTATCCTACCTCTACTACCATCCTTCGTCAACTACAACCCTACCCATTCTTCCATCCTACGCCTACCACCACCCTACCTCTACTACCATCATACCCCTACCCCTCCCTACCTCTACTACCCACCCTACCCTTTCTTCTATCCTAACTCTACTACCATCCTACGCCTACTACCACCCGACCCATTCTTCAATCCTACCTCTACTACCATCCTACGCCTACCACCACCCTACCCTTTCTTCTATCCTACCTCTACTACCATCCTTCGTCAACTACATTCCTATCCATTCTTCCATCCTATGCCTACCACCCCCCTACCCATTCTTCAATCCTACCTCTACTACCATCCTACGCCTACCACCACCCTACCCTTTCTTCTATCGTACCTCTACTATCATCCTTCGTCAACCACAACCCTACCCATTCTTCCATCCTACGTCTACCCCCATCCTACGTCTACCCCACCCTACCCCCTCCCTACCCATTCTTCTATCTTACCTCTACTATCATCCTACCCTTTCTTCTATCCTACCTCTACTACCATCCTTCTTCTACTACCACCCTAGCCTTTCTTCCATCCTACTTCTACCCCCATCCTACGTCTACCCCACCCTACCCATTCTTCAATCCTACCTCTACATACCATCCAACATCGACCCCACCCTACCTGTTCTTCCATCCTAGGCCAAGTGGTTCTACCCCAATCATACGCCTACCCCACCCTACCCCCACCCTACGTCTACCCCACCCTACCCTTTCTTCAATCCTACCTCTACTACCGTCTTTCGTCTACTACCACCCTACCTGTTCTTCAATCCTATCTCTACTACCATCCCTTGTCAACCCCAACATTTACCATTCTTCTATCCTACCTCTACTACCATCCTTCGTCAACTACAACCATACCCATTCTTCCATCCTACGCCTACCACCACCCTACCCTTTCTTCTATCCTACCTCTACTACCATCCTTCGTCTACTACCACCCTACCCTTTCTTTCATCCTACGTCTACCCCCATCCTACCCTTTCTTCAATCCTACCTCTACTACCATCCTTCGTCAACTACAAACCTACCCATTCTTCCATCCTACGCCTACCACCACCCTACCCATTCTTTCATCCTTCCTCTACTACCATCCTACGCCTACCACCACCCTACCCTTTCTTCTATCCTACCTGTACTACCATCCTTCGTCAACTACAACCCTACCCATTCTTCCATCCTACGCCTACCACCACCCTACCCTTTCTTCTATCCTACCTCTACTACCATCCTTCGTCAACTACAACCCTACTCATTCTTCCATCCTACGTCTACCCAACCCTACCCCCTCCCTACCCATTCTTCAATCTTACCTCTACTACCATCCTACGCCTACCACCACCCTACCCATTCTTCAAACCTATCTCTACATACCATCCAACGTCCGCCCCACCTTACCTGTTCTTCCATCCTATGCCAAATGGTTCTACCCCAATCCTACGCCTACCCCACCCTACCCCCACCCTACGTCTACCCCACCATACCCATTCTCCAATCCTACCTCTACTACCGTCCTTCGTCTACTACCACCCTACCCATTCTTCCATCCAACTTTTACTACCATTCTACGCCCACCCCCACCCTACCCATTCTTCCATCCTACGCCTACCACCACCCTACCCTTTCTTCTATCCTACCTCTACTACCACCCTACCCTTTCTTTCATCCTACGTCTACCCCCATCCTACCCTTTCTTCAATCATGTCTCTACTACCATCCCTCGTCAACCCCAACATTACCCATTCTTCTATCCTACCTCTACTACGATCCTTCGTCAACTACAACCCTACCCATTCTTCCATCCTACGTCTACCCCCATCCTACCCTTTCTTCAATCCTACCTCTACTATCATCCTACCCTTTCTTCTATCCTACCTGTACTACCATCCTTCATCTACTACCACCCTAGCCTTTCTTCCATCCTACGTCTACCCCCATCCTATCCATTCTTCTATCCTACCTCTACTACCATCCTTCGTCAACTACAACCCTACCCATTCTTCCATCCTACGTCTACCCCACCCTACCCCTCCTTACGTCTACCCCACCCTACCCATTCTTTAATCCTACCTCTACTACCATCCTACGCCTACCACCACCCTACCCTTTCTTCCATCCTACGTCTACCCCCATCCTATCCATTCTTCTATCCTACCTCTACTACCATCCTTCGTCAACTACAACCCTACCCATTCTTCCATCCTACGTCTACCCCACCCTACCCCCTCCTTACGTCGACCCCACCCTACCCATTCTTTAATCCTACCTCTACTATCATCCTACGCCTACTACAACCCTACCCCTTCTTCCATCCTTCACCTACGTCTACCTCCATCCTACGTCTACCCCACCTTACCCATTCTCCAATCTAACTGCTACATACCATTCAACGTCCGCCCCACCCTACCCTTTTTTCTATTCTACCTCTACTACCATCCTTCGTCAACTACAACCCTACCCCTTCTTCCATCCTACACCTACCACCACCCTACCCTTTCTACTATCCTACCTCTACTACCATCCTTTGTGTACTACCACCCTACCCTTTCTTCCATCCTACGTCTACCCCCAACCTACGTCTACCCTACCCTACCCATTCTTCAATCCTACCTCTACATACCATCCAACGTCCGCCCCACCCTACCTGTTCTTCCATCCTATGCCAAATGGTTCTATCCCAATCCTACGCCTACCCCACCCTACCCCCACCCTACGTCTACCCCACCCTACCCATTCTTCAATCCTACTTCTACTACCATCCTTCGTCAACTACAACCCTACCCATTCTTCCATCCTTCGCCTACCTCCACCCTACCCATTCTTCAATCCTACCTCTACTACCATCCTACGCCTACCAGCACCCTACCCTTTCTTCTATCCTACCTCTACTACCATCCTTCGTCAACGACAACCCTACCCATTCTTCCATCCTTCGCCTACCACCACCCTACCCATTCTTCAAATCTACCTCTACTACCATCCTTCGTCTACTACCACCCTACCCTTTCTTCCATCCTACGTCTACCCCCATCCTACCCCCTCCTTACGTCTACCCCACCCTACCCATTCTTTAATCCTACCTCTACTATTATCCTACGCCTACAACCACCCTACCCTTTCTTCTATCCTACCTCTACTACCGTCCTACGTCTACCCCACCCTACCTATTCTTCAATCCTATCTCTACATACCATCCAACGTCCGCCCCACCCTACCTGTTCTTCCATCCTATGCCAAATGGTTCTACCCCAATCCTACGCCTACCCCACCCTACCCCCACCCTACGTCTACCCCACCGTACCCATTCTCCAATCCTACCTCTACTACCGTCCTTCGTCTACTACCACCCTACCCATTCTTCCATCCAACTTTTACTACCATTCTACGCCCACCCCCACCCTACCCTTTCTTCTATCCTACCTGTACTACCATCCTTCGTCAACTACAACCCTACCCATTCTTCCATCCTACGCCTACCACCACCCTACCCTTTCTTCTATCCTACCTCTACTACCATCCTTCGTCAACTACAACCCTACTCATTCTTCCATCCTACGTCTACCCAACCCTACCCCCTCCCTACCCATTCTTCAATCTTACCTCTACTACCATCCTACGCCTACCACCACCCTACCCATTCTTCAAACCTATCTCTACATACCATCCAACGTCCGCCCCACCTTACCTGTTCTTCCATCCTATGCCAAATGGTTCTACCCCAATCCTACGCCTACCCCACCCTACCCCCACCCTACGTCTACCCCACCATACCCATTCTCCAATCCTACCTCTACTACCGTCCTTCGTCTACTACCACCCTACCCATTCTTCCATCCAACTTTTACTACCATTCTACGCCCACCCCCACCCTACCCATTCTTCCATCCTACGCCTACCACCACCCTACCCTTTCTTCTATCCTACCTCTACTACCACCCTACCCTTTCTTTCATCCTACGTCTACCCCCATCCTACCCTTTCTTCAATCATGTCTCTACTACCATCCCTCGTCAACCCCAACATTACCCATTCTTCTATCCTACCTCTACTACGATCCTTCGTCAACTACAACCCTACCCATTCTTCCATCCTACGTCTACCCCCATCCTACCCTTTCTTCAATCCTACCTCTACTATCATCCTACCCTTTCTTCTATCCTACCTGTACTACCATCCTTCATCTACTACCACCCTAGCCTTTCTTCCATCCTACGTCTACCCCCATCCTATCCATTCTTCTATCCTACCTCTACTACCATCCTTCGTCAACTACAACCCTACCCATTCTTCCATCCTACGTCTACCCCACCCTACCCCTCCTTACGTCTACCCCACCCTACCCATTCTTTAATCCTACCTCTACTACCATCCTACGCCTACCACCACCCTACCCTTTCTTCCATCCTACGTCTACCCCCATCCTATCCATTCTTCTATCCTACCTCTACTACCATCCTTCGTCAACTACAACCCTACCCATTCTTCCATCCTACGTCTACCCCACCCTACCCCCTCCTTACGTCGACCCCACCCTACCCATTCTTTAATCCTACCTCTACTATCATCCTACGCCTACTACAACCCTACCCCTTCTTCCATCCTTCACCTACGTCTACCTCCATCCTACGTCTACCCCACCTTACCCATTCTCCAATCTAACTGCTACATACCATTCAACGTCCGCCCCACCCTACCCTTTTTTCTATTCTACCTCTACTACCATCCTTCGTCAACTACAACCCTACCCCTTCTTCCATCCTACACCTACCACCACCCTACCCTTTCTACTATCCTACCTCTACTACCATCCTTTGTGTACTACCACCCTACCCTTTCTTCCATCCTACGTCTACCCCCAACCTACGTCTACCCTACCCTACCCATTCTTCAATCCTACCTCTACATACCATCCAACGTCCGCCCCACCCTACCTGTTCTTCCATCCTATGCCAAATGGTTCTATCCCAATCCTACGCCTACCCCACCCTACCCCCACCCTACGTCTACCCCACCCTACCCATTCTTCAATCCTACTTCTACTACCATCCTTCGTCAACTACAACCCTACCCATTCTTCCATCCTTCGCCTACCTCCACCCTACCCATTCTTCAATCCTACCTCTACTACCATCCTACGCCTACCAGCACCCTACCCTTTCTTCTATCCTACCTCTACTACCATCCTTCGTCAACGACAACCCTACCCATTCTTCCATCCTTCGCCTACCACCACCCTACCCATTCTTCAAATCTACCTCTACTACCATCCTTCGTCTACTACCACCCTACCCTTTCTTCCATCCTACGTCTACCCCCATCCTACCCCCTCCTTACGTCTACCCCACCCTACCCATTCTTTAATCCTACCTCTACTATTATCCTACGCCTACAACCACCCTACCCTTTCTTCTATCCTACCTCTACTACCGTCCTACGTCTACCCCACCCTACCTATTCTTCAATCCTATCTCTACATACCATCCAACGTCCGCCCCACCCTACCTGTTCTTCCATCCTATGCCAAATGGTTCTACCCCAATCCTACGCCTACCCCACCCTACCCCCACCCTACGTCTACCCCACCGTACCCATTCTCCAATCCTACCTCTACTACCGTCCTTCGTCTACTACCACCCTACCCATTCTTCCATCCAACTTTTACTACCATTCTACGCCCACCCCCACCCTACCCTTTCTTCTATCCTACCTGTACTACCATCCTTCGTCAACTACAACCCTACCCATTCTTCCATCCTACGCCTACCACCACCCTACCCTTTCTTCTATCCTACCTCTACTACCATCCTTCGTCAACTACAACCCTACTCATTCTTCCATCCTACGTCTACCCAACCCTACCCCCTCCCTACCCATTCTTCAATCTTACCTCTACTACCATCCTACGCCTACCACCACCCTACCCATTCTTCAAACCTATCTCTACATACCATCCAACGTCCGCCCCACCTTACCTGTTCTTCCATCCTATGCCAAATGGTTCTACCCCAATCCTACGCCTACCCCACCCTACCCCCACCCTACGTCTACCCCACCATACCCATTCTCCAATCCTACCTCTACTACCGTCCTTCGTCTACTACCACCCTACCCATTCTTCCATCCAACTTTTACTACCATTCTACGCCCACCCCCACCCTACCCATTCTTCCATCCTACGCCTACCACCACCCTACCCTTTCTTCTATCCTACCTCTACTACCACCCTACCCTTTCTTTCATCCTACGTCTACCCCCATCCTACCCTTTCTTCAATCATGTCTCTACTACCATCCCTCGTCAACCCCAACATTACCCATTCTTCTATCCTACCTCTACTACGATCCTTCGTCAACTACAACCCTACCCATTCTTCCATCCTACGTCTACCCCCATCCTACCCTTTCTTCAATCCTACCTCTACTATCATCCTACCCTTTCTTCTATCCTACCTGTACTACCATCCTTCATCTACTACCACCCTAGCCTTTCTTCCATCCTACGTCTACCCCCATCCTATCCATTCTTCTATCCTACCTCTACTACCATCCTTCGTCAACTACAACCCTACCCATTCTTCCATCCTACGTCTACCCCACCCTACCCCTCCTTACGTCTACCCCACCCTACCCATTCTTTAATCCTACCTCTACTACCATCCTACGCCTACCACCACCCTACCCTTTCTTCCATCCTACGTCTACCCCCATCCTATCCATTCTTCTATCCTACCTCTACTACCATCCTTCGTCAACTACAACCCTACCCATTCTTCCATCCTACGTCTACCCCACCCTACCCCCTCCTTACGTCGACCCCACCCTACCCATTCTTTAATCCTACCTCTACTATCATCCTACGCCTACTACAACCCTACCCCTTCTTCCATCCTTCACCTACGTCTACCTCCATCCTACGTCTACCCCACCTTACCCATTCTCCAATCTAACTGCTACATACCATTCAACGTCCGCCCCACCCTACCCTTTTTTCTATTCTACCTCTACTACCATCCTTCGTCAACTACAACCCTACCCCTTCTTCCATCCTACACCTACCACCACCCTACCCTTTCTACTATCCTACCTCTACTACCATCCTTTGTGTACTACCACCCTACCCTTTCTTCCATCCTACGTCTACCCCCAACCTACGTCTACCCTACCCTACCCATTCTTCAATCCTACCTCTACATACCATCCAACGTCCGCCCCACCCTACCTGTTCTTCCATCCTATGCCAAATGGTTCTATCCCAATCCTACGCCTACCCCACCCTACCCCCACCCTACGTCTACCCCACCCTACCCATTCTTCAATCCTACTTCTACTACCATCCTTCGTCAACTACAACCCTACCCATTCTTCCATCCTTCGCCTACCTCCACCCTACCCATTCTTCAATCCTACCTCTACTACCATCCTACGCCTACCAGCACCCTACCCTTTCTTCTATCCTACCTCTACTACCATCCTTCGTCAACGACAACCCTACCCATTCTTCCATCCTTCGCCTACCACCACCCTACCCATTCTTCAAATCTACCTCTACTACCATCCTTCGTCTACTACCACCCTACCCTTTCTTCCATCCTACGTCTACCCCCATCCTACCCCCTCCTTACGTCTACCCCACCCTACCCATTCTTTAATCCTACCTCTACTATTATCCTACGCCTACAACCACCCTACCCTTTCTTCTATCCTACCTCTACAACCGTCCTTCGTCAACTACAACGTACCCTACCTGTTCTTCCATCCTACGCCTACCACCACCCTACCCTTTCTTCTATCCTACCTCTACTACCATCCTTCGTCAACTACAACCCTACCCATTCTTCCATCCTACGTCTACCCCATCCTACCTCTACCCCACCCTACCCCCTCCCTACCCATTCTTTAATCCTACCTCTACTATCATCCTACCCTTTCTTCTATCCTACCTGAACTACCATCCTTCATCTACTACCACCCTACCCTTTCTTCCATCCTACGTCTACCTCCATCCTACGTCTATCCCACCCTACCCATTTTCTTCAATCTTACTGCTACATACCATCCAACGTCCGCCCCACCCTACCCTTTCTACTATCCTATCTCTACTACCATCCTACGCCTACCACCACCCTACCCTTTCTTCCATCCTACACCTACCACCACCCTACCCTTTCTTCTATCCTACCTCTACTACCATCCTACGCCTACCACCACCCTACCCTTTCTTTCATCCTACGTCTACCCCCATCCTATCCATTCTTCTATCCTACCTCTACTACCATCCTTCGTCAACTACAACCCTACCCATTCTTCCTTCCTACGTCTACCCCACCCTACCCCCTCCTTACGTCGACCCCACCCTACCCATTCTTTAATCCTACCTCTACTATCATCCTACGCCTACTACAACCCTACCCCTTCTTCCATCCTTCACCTACGTCTACCTCCATCCTACGTCTACCCCACCTTACCCATTCTCCAATCTAACTGCTACATACCATTCAACGTCCGCCCCACCCTACCCTTTTTTCTATTCTACCTCTACTACCATCCTTCGTCAACTACAACCCTACCCCTTCTTCCATCCTACACCTACCACCACCCTACCCTTTCTTCTATCCTACCTCTACTACCATCCTTCGTGTACTACCACCCTACCCTTTTTTCCATCCTACGTCTACCCCCAACCTACGTCTACCCCACCCTACCTGTTCTTCCATTCTATGCAAAATGGTTCTACCCCAATCCTACGCCTACCCCACCCTACCCCCACCCTACGTCTACCCCACCCTACCCATTCTTCAATCCTACCTCTACTACCATCCTACGCCTACCGGGGTCCATTCGCACAGGACCGCTATTCATAACGTGGAACTTCCCATACCTGCAGGTTTGCTATTCATAATGGTAAAAGAGGGTCACTATTCATAAAGAAACAAGGTTCGTTTATCATAAGGACCGCTATTCATAACGCGAGATGAGGTTCATTACTCATAAGGGTCGCTATTCATAATATGAAATCAGGGTTGCTATTCATAATACAAGACGAGGGTCGCTATTCATAATACGAAATGAGGTTCATTACTCATAAGGGTCGCTATTCATAACACAAGAAGAGGGTCTCTATTCATAATACGAAATGAGGTTCGCTATCAATAATAGGAGAAGAGGGTCGCTATTCATAATAGGAGAAGAGGGGCGCTATTCATAATAGGAGAAGAGGGTCGCTATTCATAACAGGAGAAGAGGGTCGCTATTCATAAAAGGAGAAGAGGTTCGCTATTCATAATAGGAGAAGAGGGTCGCTATTCATAATAGGAGAAGAGGGTCGCTATTCATGATAGGAGTAGAGGGTCGTTATTTATAATAGGATAAGAGGGTCGCTATCCATAGAAGGAGAAGAGGGTCGCTATTCATAATAGGAGAAGAGGGTCGCTATTCATAATAGGAGAAGAGAGTCGCTATTCATAATAGGAGTAGAGGGTCGCTATTCATAATAGGAGAAGAGGGTCGCTATTCATAATACCACGAGAGGGTCGCTATTCATAATACAAAATGAGAGTCGCTATTCATAATACAAAATGATGTTCGCTATTCATAAAAGGAGTAGGGGGTCGCTATTCATAATACGAAATGAGGGTCGCTATTTATAAAGCGACGAGAGGGTCGCTATTCATAATACCGAAAAAGTCAAAATGACATAAGCTATAAACTAAATGTTAATAAGAAAGGGACATACTGGATAGAGGACACCCCATGGCTACAGCGTAGGCCGTGGCTGGGGCGTAGGCCGGGGGGGGGGGGGGGATGGGGTAGGCCACATGGTCCCAAACATTTGAAGAAAATATTTATTGAAAACTCACATTTCTGAAGGAAAAAAGGCATGCCCCAATAATGAGTTTAGTGTCCCATCATTCCGGTCACCAGCCCCCCCCCCCCCCCCCCCACCCCAGTAAGCCCGACCACGCTGCGCCATTCGGCCCACCCTACCGGCAGTATTCCCTTGGTACATGTACATATTGGCGACAATTCTCGTCCAAGTAGTTCATAGATGGCGTAGCCTGTGTGTGTTTAAGGGTGGGGGCGATGGGGTTGTATCAGTGTTGCCTTCAAGGGGGTGATATATCATGTCCCTTACCTTCAGCAAAGGAAGGAAGCGAAAAAAAGGGGGTTGTAGGCAGGGGCGTCGCTATTCATAATACCACGAGAAGGTCGCTATTCATAATAGGAGAAGAGGGTCGCTATTCATAATACGACGAGAGGGACGCTATTCATAATACGCAATGAGGGTCGCTATTCATAATAGGAGAAGAGGGTCGCTATTCATAATAGGAGAAGAGGGTCGCTATTCATAATAGGAGTAGAGGGTGGCGTACGTAGCCTGTGTGTGTTTAAGGGTGGGGGCGATGGGGTTGTATCAGTGTTGCCTTCAAGGGGTTGATATATCATGTCCCTTACCTTCAGCAAAGGAAGGAAGCGACAAAAAGGGGGTTGTAGGCAGGGGCGTCGCTAGACCTTTTTCAGTGGGGGTGGGGGGAGGCCACCGAATACCGACAAAAATAGCCACCAATTACCAACAAATATATTAATGCCAATGTCCCAATGTCTTCAAAATTAACCCTATAAATCCGGGACCAGGAGCTAAATTATTTTCCAGTTCCCCCCCCCCTAAGCTTTGACGTTTTATTAATTTATTAGACAAAGAAGACGATACGTTTGACCGGCTCTTAATCATTGTCTGAATAATACACCGACTTCAAACTTCTGCATAAATATGGTATACGAGAATCGAGCAAGAATACCGACACAGCGGACCCGACACAGCAACAAAATTATCTATGCGTATCTTTCTTGCTCCCTCGACCAAACATACCCCCTCTCTCTTACTCACCCCTCTTCTCTCGGGCTCTTACCCCCCCCTCTCTCTCTCTCTCTATCTTTCATCCCCTGTTTCTTTTGTTGTTTTTATCTCTCTTTTTTTCTTCTTTTGCTCCTTTTCTTCCTTTTCTTCCTTTTTCTTTCTTTCCTCTCTTCCTCTTTTTCTCTTTCTTTCTCCTCTTCTCTTTCCTTTCTTTTCCTTTTCTTTTCTTTCCCATTTCCTCTCCCTTTTCTCCTCCCCCTTTTCTCATTTTTCCCGACAGCAGCGCAATTTTACGGACAATATCCTGACAGGCGGGGTTGTCGCACCCCACACCCCATTTGGGACGCCCCTGGTTGCAGGGAGTTAGATTATATACAATATTCAAGCTTTTCGTAAATATACAATATTGCACGATTTTTTTTCTTCCTCCTCATATGTAAGGAAGTAATATTTTCAAGATTTTAAGTCAAATAAGATACGATTTGTGATCGTAAGGCATTATGCAAACGGTGGCGTCCTCTGTATAATGTCTTTTTAAAAGTAGGCCTTTATTTTCTTTTTAGCTTTGATAATTATATAAATACATCCCCATAATCTAGCTAATATATTTCCCCCGCTCCAGTGGTGACAAAAAAGGGAAACATAACACACACATAATCCTATCGTAATTTGTCCCCCTTGTGCGAAATTCCCCCCCCCCCCCTCAACTGATAGTCAAACTTTGGTGACAAGACGATATACTTTACAAGGAAACCACCTCGGCCAGGAAAAAGAAAAAAGAAGAAGAAAGATTTAGAACGTGATAGTAAGACAATATGTATATGCTTTATGATTACCAACCTCTCCTACGAGATGACCCCGACAATAAGACACTATTTCAAACTCGTGGGAGACAGTGAGCATAGGATGACAATATAATGCTTTTTCACAGTAATAAATTCCATAAAGATTAATATGGTTAACAAAAACAAAACAAAAAACACAACAATATTTTCCTGTTCTCAATGTGTATGATGAATTGACAGGTGGTAATGTATATTATAATGTGTTGGTTCTGTAATTATCTATCTTGTTTCATGGCAACTTACATCAGCCTTAATTTTCGTTCTATTTGTTCCCTTTATTGTATTTTCTTTTTTATTATGGTTTGGTTATTTAAAGTAATTGATTATCTATATTTCGTGTGTGAACCTTTAAGCATGTATATATCGACTCGAATAACTATTACATGTATTTGCTGTGTTTGCTTTGAATTTATCATGTCTCGAATTAATTAATTAATGTTTATTTTGTATTGAACCTGCATTCATATTTATGTTTACATTCCGTATTTTTCCTGTGTTTGTTCTGTATTTATCATTATATCAGGCCCCATTGTTGCTACGAGGGCTAGACATCCCACCCCAAAATAAAAACGAAGACAAATTTCTCACGGCATTTTTTACTTTAATTGTGTTGCACTAAAAAGACCTTATCAGACCTCCTTCCCCATCACCATCACCCCAACAAAAAAAGACAATAAATGTTTGATTCATATTCGGATTGCATTACCTCTTTGTACGATACATGACGCGAAAACCGTGAAGGTCCGAGAGTGTTCAAGCCCCCTACCCCCTAAAGTCTCAAACAAATCACAATTCTAAAGTGCCCCCCCCCCCCCCCACCTCTCACCCCTCTCCGTACAGTAAGCAGGCTCGTGGTCCGGCCCAACCCCGCTATATAATTTGTAGGTCCATAATTCCTACTAAAAGCTATTTTCTACAAAAACATAATTGTCGTATAAACAATGACAATTTCTGAAATAGCAAACTCAGTCCTTGAATAACTATGAAAATGGGCCTGCTTGGTCTACTTAATGTCGCATTGCCATAGCCTGGATAAGATCAGTCGGGGGCAGGGTGGTGGGGCAACATTTCCAACAAGAAAGTCAAATTAAGATACGATTATATATTATGTTCATGTTTTCCTTTTTTTTGCGTCACCATAAGGGCGGGAAATGTCTCTATATAATTATGAAAGATAAAAGGTGAAATATACCTACTTAAAAACAAGACAAATATTCAGGGCCATGTGTCGCCTTGGGGGTGTCCTCCGTCCAAAATTTCCCTTTGTTATGAGCATTTTGGATATTGCTTAGGCCTGTTTCATTTTATGAATAACGACCCTCATCCCGTATTATGAATAGCGACCCTAACTCTATATTATGAATAGCGACCCTCATTTCTTATTATGTATAGCGAACCTCTACTCCTATTATGAATAGCGACCCTCATTTCGTATTATGAATAGCGACTCTCTCGTGGTATCATGAATAGCGACCCTCATTTCGTATTATGAATAGCGACCCCCTACTCCTATTATGAATAGCGAACCTCATTTTGTATTATGAATAGCGAACCTCATTTTGTATTATGAATAGCGACCCTCGTTTCTTATTATGTATAGCGAACCTCTACTCCTATTATGAATAGCGACCCTCATTTCGTATTATGAATAGCGACTCTCTCGTGGTATCATGAATAGCGACCCCCTACTCCTATATGAATAGCGAACCTCATTTTGTATTATGAATAGCGACTCTCTACTCCTATTATGAATAGCGACCCTCTTCTCCTATTATGAATAGCGACCCTCTTCATCGATTATGAATAATGACCCTTATGAATAGCGACCCTCATTTTGCATTATGAATAGCGACCCTCATTTCGTATTATGAATAGCGACCCTCTCGTCGTATTATGAATAGCGACCCTCTTTCTGTGTAATGAATACCGACCCTTGTTTTATATTATGAACAGGGACCCTTATGAATAACGACCCCGATTTCGTATTATGAATAGCGACCCTCTTCTAATATTTTGAATACCGACCCTCTTCTTTGATTATGAGGTAGTGAGCACTTTTTTTTTTTTGAGGACATACTGTGTATGATCGAATCTCTTTGATGAACTCATTATTATGGTTCTTAGGATGCATTTTAAAGCGGATAAAGATCTTATGATTTCTTGACGGTACAATTTGGCCTTTTGCCTTCCTTTCCAGAACTGAAACAGAACTTAAATAGCGCCCTCAGCCAATGCAAACATTATATTCGCTGACACGAAATGGACAATCTGCAGGGCGACCGACCACCGACTGGTGCAAATTAAACATCTTTCATGAGGTTGCTGAAATCGGTATCCGTATCAACGTTGGCTAGTCCAACTAACATTTTCTTCTCAGATTTATAACGTACAAGGTGAGTAATATTTCTTACTTAGTCATTTGAACCAATGTTTATCCCAGACTCTGACTCGACGACGTTGCAGAGCTGCGAAACTTCCTTGATTACTCTACGGTACGATACCGTATGCGAGTCGCTGTGTTACACCGGTTCGGTACGCCGGGCGATCTCCGTTTACTTGATCTCGTAGACGGTATGCATAACGTGAGTGTGTTGATGGGCGTGTTGACTGTGCATTGACTGTGACTGTGAGTGCATGAGTGTGAGTGTGATAATGAATTAATGAGTCTGCACCTTACATTTGACCTTAAATTGACTAGGACTTTCTTTTGAGTTTTATGTATCTGTAAGGATCCGGGCTAACTCGGACTAGGGCAGGGGACAACTCGGCCCAGCTGCAAAAACTGTCATTTTTTGTAATTTTACCCTAACCCTAACTCTAACCCTAACCCTAACCCTAACCCTAACCCTAACCCATAACCCTAACCCTAACCCATAACCCTAACCCTAACCCTAAGGCCGATGAAAGTTGATCTCATGGTTCTCGTCAGCGCCCGCATCAAATTTTGCTCGCGCACCAAAAAAGTTCAACACTCATCGCTGATGAAATTCCCGCGTCAAAAAGTCCAGATATGAAATTGCCGCCTCAAAAAATCAACAATATTTTCGATTGGCTGCCGCGCGTGGCCCATGTGACACGCGTCCATGGCGATGTCTGCCAAGTCGATCGCTGATTGGTTTAAAGTAGCGGGCGGCATAATATGCCGCCCGCTACTTTAGCTGCCTATCGCGTAGGCCAGGAATAGTCTGCGGCTAGACACGGGGCGAATGTTTTGCCTCACGCCGTACTCCGGCTTCCCGCTACCGTACCGGGTGGGAGCTAACGCGTATTAAACTGTTCAGTGCATTGTGTACGTTGCCCAATATACTAGCTCAGGACAGCAATTCATCTGTACTATTTATCGATCGCTTTTGGCCGCACTGTCAGTCAAAATGATTCTTTCACTTTGTGTGACTCAGGGCAGCAGACTGCTTGTCAAGTGGAAGATAGTTTGTGTAGATAGTTTTGATGAAACCTTGACATTTGAAAGGTACTGGGTAAGAGTGTAGGAGAGTACAATACAAAAGTGCTAAGTTTAATGAGGTGAAATGGTAAAAGAATTGTCAGATAATAATTAGAAGAAAGTTAAGATACCTACTTACAATAAAAGAATATGAAGGAAAGTACTTGTGAGAAGATAGAAGAAGAAGAACAAATAATAAGAAGCAGACTGAAGACGAACAAAGAAAGATGTATATCGCTATATCATCAAGTTCATAATTTAATACCAGTATAATAAAACAGGGCCTTAAGTTTAAGTCAGAAACGAGACAGTATAAATGAAAATGAAATGAAATGAAGATGGTGTCACAGAAACCCAAATATCACAGAAAATTTGGAAGAAATAGTCATTGGAGTATGATATTGGTGTAAGAGCATTACATGTATAATGTACAAGACTCGATACCCTCGACAAGTTCTATTGGTTTGTATATGAAAGATGAATTTGGATCAAAATCCCTCATTCAAATTCCAAATATGCCCGCGAGAACATGAAATCAAAGTCAGATGAAAGATGAAAGTTGATCTAAATCCCTCATCAAAATCTCAACAATGCCTGACGAGAACCATGAGATCAACTTTCATCGGCCTAAACCTAAACATGCAAAAAATGACCGTTTTTGCATCTGGGCCGAGTTGTCCCCTGGTCCGAGTTAGCCCGACTCCATCTGTAGGCCTAATGACTAATGATAATCTCGAAGAAATCCCTTTTGGAGTTCCAGAGCTCGAGTAGACCTAAGTCAGTAAGTGTGCAAAATGTTTCATGAAAATGTTATCAACAATCATGAATACATGATGATGAGCAATAACAGTGTCATTATTTTTAACTGATTTCACTTGTATAGAGTCTATACATTATAATCTAGTTATAGTTAAGTAGTTGTGTGTTATACTGATGAAAAATTTGAAGATGCCCCCTCCGCTCAGGTCCTCATAATAGATTTTCTTAACTGTCTAACACCACTGTATAAAACTTACAAGAATGCACTAAAAATCAGCAATTCAGTGACAATTGATGACGCCTAATTCTTGTGTGTTATTTTTTGCAGCGTTGATAGTTTCTAGTATTGGTACATGGCCAATAAATGAATTTGGCTTAAAAAAACTTCTGTATTGCCACACAAAAAATCAGTACCTTTTGTGTTTAAGATAGGGAGTGATTTTTTGTTGTTGTTTGAGTTGCAGTGCTCACATGAAATGCTGTGAACACAAGCGGCACATCGACAGGATTGACATTAGATTTCTTATCTAATTTTTAAAGTATATTCTGCAAAATTGATGAGTTGATTTGATTGTATTTTACTGATCAGTGAAATTTAGGTTAGGGGGTCATTATTTGTATTAAGTGCAGATTATGAGTGAGTTCTATTGAGTTTTGTACATAGATGTTTCAGAGTTTTGAGAATCAAGACACAGTGGCTGACAATTGTAAAGCTGACAAAGTATGGTAAATGCTAAGCAGTGCACAATACCTGTTTCATGATATACTATATAGCCCAGCTTAAAATCTTAGAGACTCTCCAGGAAATCCCTGTTTTGCTTTCATCTTTTACTTTTCTAAGCTGGTTAAAGGTAATACAAAGTTTTGGGAAATTTTAAATATTGGGTGGATAGTGATTTTTTACAATTTTGATATATTTGGATGCCCCTGTGGATGTAAGTCAGCACTAGAAAATTTATCCCCTAAAACACTTCTGCTTTTGAGAAAAATTGAATATAAAAATTTACTGGTGCTCCCGGGAAATTTTGATAAATTTCAAATAGCGCCTACGGCCGTACAATGGTAGCTGCGACCATGAAAAAATCAGTGATAATTTCCAACCGGGAATAACTAATCGGTTGATTTTAGTCAAGAAACATTGTTTTATAGCTTAATTAATATCTTAACCTTGAGAGGGAGCTATACAACATAAAGAGTGTATTATTTAAAATTTCATAACTTTAGACTTGGATTTATACCGCGACAACGATGACTGAATATTGTAGGATCGCATATGCTTCCAATATGTTCATTTGAACCAAATTCATGATCCCATACCAAAACTTTGTATTACCTTTAAAGTGCATTTATCAACCCTAATCTAATCTTTCAAATAAAATGACCAACAAAAAAAATTTGGGAAAAGAACAGGATAAAAAAATCATTTGAACTCGTTAACATCAGGGTTGAAGCTATCAAAGTTGAGTCTTCGCGACTTTTCCAAGTTTGACTTAGACAAGTTTACATTACTGCTGATGATAACATCTGGTGGGATTAGATTGATCACACATTGTCTTGTTTTCTGAAGTGTGGTCTGTGTTTACATGCAAGTCATTGTTATTGTCTACACAAAACATGTTGAAAATGTATAACTTTGTGGCTTTTGTGCAATATTGTGGGGTCTCTTTTTCCCCCATTTTTTTGTCACGGATAACACCTCCTTTACAAGCTAGTCAATTGTATGAATCATGAATGACATGAAATATTATCTGGGACCTGGTTGATTTTTGATTTTTTAAATTACATTTTCAAGTTTCTTTCCAAGATATTGACTCTTGAAATTCAAATGAAAAATAAAAGTAGAACACCATCAAGATTTTGTAAACAGAAATTAGCCATTCTTGTACATGTATGTCCTGTCATATTTCCTTCATTATTGGGGTAGAAACCAGGAGATTTAAAATGACCAAGGAATACAAATTGTTGCAGCAAGTCCTCAAGAATTTACCTCATGAATGAGTCAATCAAAATGTCACCATTTTCCCTTTTCACGGTTAAAATCTCACCAGTATGATTAAACATTTTATGACTGTACCCTTTTAAATCTTCAAATTTGAATGGAAATTGATTTTTACTGTCCAGTGTTATTTTCTCTGGAATATGAATCACAAAACATATTAATGAATACCTGTGAATTCTACCTTTGATTACATTGGCATTTTTCACAGGAATGCCCGTACCATCAATGATTCATCTAAAGAATTGTATTTTAATTTCGACCATAATCTAAATCAGTTCAAAATTATGTTGAGTATTTATCATTGTAGTTATTTACATTTAATCCTTTTGTATACATTTTTGATCTCAGTGATTATAATACAAAAATCACAATTCAGTTTTGATGTCTGCAAGGATTTTTGAAAATCATTTTAGTTTAATGAAATAAAATATGTGTTGCACGATTACCTTGTTTTGATGACTTGCATGTTACAAAATACTGATACATCATTTTAATGCACTCCATTAAAATTATCTTTTTGTACTCCAAAACCAGTGAAAAAATAATATGGGAGTTGAGAATAAATAATATGGGAGTTGAGAATGACTTGACTTAAATGACCAAAAATATCTGGGAAATTTATAAAAGCGTTGTGGAGAAAGAAAAAAAGATTGTCCAATTGAGAAATCTCACCTTTTATTTAGAAAATGTAAAATAGTTGGAAGATTCTTGTAGTTCATCGTTTGTGTTAGGTTGCGTTTATCTATCAAATTTTTGGCTAGAATCAGGTTTCTCAAACGTCTTTCAGGCAAATTTAGAAGTAGATAAATGCAAAACCTTCTTCAAACGTCTTTAGATATGGGCATATCAAAAGACGCAAAAAGGTGCGTTTTGAATGTGACATACAGCCAGAATCACGTTTCTGAGAGATCGATAAACGCAAAGCTGTTTTGAACCTCACATACAAATAGGACCACCCAGGTGTTGTGTACAAGCATACGTGTGAAGTTGACCTCCGAGAAACTGTCTGCTTCCCGGGTCAAAACAGCTTGGCAGACACAAGGCCTTTATTTTGAATCGTGAAGGGTCGATAAACGCGACATCCCGCAAATCACGATCGTATAGTGGGGTACGATAGTGGGGTTCGATAGTGGGGTACGATAGTGGGGTACGATATGTACATATCTAGTGGCAAGCCTAGATAAACGCGCTCTATGATACATAGAAGGCCTACATGTAGTAGATGATGCACATGTACTGTATAGACTTGCACTGTTACAATTGTTGATACATGTACATGTACATGTAGATCTAATCTTTATTCTTTAATCATTAAACTTGGTTGAGCTGTTAGGAGCATTGTGCTGCTTAGGAGAGGTAATGAGCCATGACAACAAAATGAAGATGAAAATAATGACTTTATGTAGAACTTTAGATTGTAGCCTACCGTACATGCATTCAACAACATTGTAATGTGTGCTGTATCCTAGTATTTGCCTCATAAACAGTGTGTTTTGTGGGAGTAGTCATGCCAATTTGTCACTTCCTTACTACAATCATCTTACTGCTTTCACTCTGGAGTTTGTGCTTGATAAATTCACATGTCGCATCATACATGTATGATGTGACAGCGTGTAATCTTGTATGAGAGCTTACCACTAAGTTGTCACTACATGAGTGTAAAATATGTGTATTTTACAAAAGGCACTAATTTGTTGACATACATGTACATGTATAAAGAAAAGAATTTGTTATTTATATGCAACTGTGTAAATATACCTGTATATTGTGCAAAAAAAAATAGTTAGAAATTCACATGTGACATCAATACCATCTTTATAATGTGTAGTACATGTGTGTAGAGATGCTGATATAAAATCTGTAACCAATGAAGAAAATACATACAGTGTAGATAGGTTTACTTTAGGCCTACATGTACATGTACATGTATATATATAGGCCTACTGTAGCTCTATAACGTTTAAATACATTAAAACAAAAGAAGAGAATCTTGAGGAAAGAGCTTCTGTGAGGATAAAAGAAAGAGAAAAAAAAGTGAATTTTAAAAATCAATATGTGGTATGCTGAGAGCTACATGTAGAAGAATGTTAACTAGGTAATTTTTAATAAAGTTAATGCCCCTGTGGATCTCGGCGATAAGACATTAATAAGATTACTATTCACTCACCGTACATGTATATTACATGTACATGTAGGTAGTCGATACCCTCATGCCTGTACTTGTTGCAGAATGAGAATTTTGCTCATCAGTTCAGTGAAATATTCATGCTTGAGGCATAAAGTCTGTAAATATTATTACTGTTCCATGGGGAAGGTGTGTGTGTGTTGGGGGGGGGGGGGCACCAAATATCATGTACAATATGAAGGCCTATGAATCAGGCATGCTTGTATTTTGGAAACCAAATAAAATAAATGCCGAGCATGAAATATTACAGGCCGCGCAGCTGTTATTATAATTATGCATCTAAGGGTGGGTTCAAGTGACACTTTTTCACGGTCTTCAAAGACGTTTAGTTTAAAATACGGTTGCATTCAAGCTATTTCAAGCGATTTTTTGTCGGTTGTAAAAATAAACGTGTTTCAAAATGCAAACATGAAACGATGAAAAAGGTGCATTTTGTATCGTGATTCTGCAGAATCTTGGTCGCTAAATATTGCTTGAACGCAACAGAGATCTCAATCATGATTTATAGCGTCATTACCGTGGCCTGCTGGTTGGGCAAAACAGCAGTCGACAGTCAACCGTAAACAAATTCAGAAAGCATGCAGCGAAGTTGACCTATACTTCCTGGGTCAAACTGCGCAGTGTGATGAGCAGTGGCTGGGATTGAAATGAACGAGAATCAGTGTTGACGAAAATTCGCTTGAATGCTCCCCCGCAGTAACCATGTTTTTTAACGGCGTTTTGATCTGTGATTCATGTTTGTGATTCTAGTTTTAAAAAATTGCTTGAACGCACCCTAAAGCCACATTGTACATGTACACACTCTCAGGTTACTTTACATGAATATGATAATTTTAAGCAATAAGGAGAAAATAAATTGTCATAGTTTAATGCTGTGCTTTGTTCATATTTATATTTGTGTTCCCAATTTCCCTTTCATTTGTAATTGAGAAATGAGTTTGTCTGTCTGTATTCCTTTGTTTTGTAATAGTACGTCTGATTTTGATTTTGTTTTCCCCTTTTCCCCTTTGTTTTTATTTTATGTGCACGCATGTATGCTCTTCATTTCCCCCTGCCTGTTAAAGTGTTTTGCAGTCAGGAGAGTCAGGGATGTTACTTGCTGCATGGTAACTCTACTCTGTCTTGACCCTGCTCTACTCAAAGAAAACTCCTAAAAGGCTGTGCTTCCGGCTGCTCTGAAACACCAAATCACATTGCTTTCTGCTTGCTAGAAGGTATGTACATACATGTCATTCATTTCATAGGCAAAGGAAATTGAGGGAAAAGCAAGAATATACCCCCTAGGGAACTCATGCTCTTTCTGAATATCATACAAGTAGAATTTGTGGCTGTTCAGTTGATGAGATTAGAAGAGGAAATCATGCACTTGGCTTTCCATTGTACTCTCTGCTTACAGCCAGAAGGGCATTAACAATCCAATTACAGAGAACTGAGTAAACATGTTAATACCATAATGGCATTCTGCAGGACTGTCACTATGAACATGACAGACAAAGAAAGCGGACAAAATATACAGTTCCTCAGGTAGACAAAGGAACATCCCTTCACTGCTATTATGTAAAAAGGTGAATATGCATGTGACACCTGTTCTACACATTTTTACATAATAGCAGTGAAGGGATGTTCCTTTGTCTACATGAGGAACTATATATTTTGTCCGCTTTCTGTGTCAGTCGTGTTCATAGTGTGTGATATGTAAAGAAATTGCACTGCAAAGGCCTACAGTGTACATGGTGTTACTATTTCATTTTTTATAGATTTTCCTTCATCATTTAATATCATCAGTTCAATCATCAAACAATGATCTGTTTTTATTGTCTTCACATGAATGTCAAACGCTTTAAAGTTGTTCTTAACTTATTCATTAATTCATTTACATCAGTGTATAGAGTACCGAAGTGCTATAAAAAGTCATATTCTTAGTTGTCCAGATTACTGGTTCTAAACAACAGAGCCTGTGCATGAGGTTCACCCTGAAATCATTCAAGCATCTGGCTGGAGAAGGGCAAATTCAGTGTTTGGGGCTGGTTTGATCATGACACCATTACTAGCACAAGATTGTTTGAATCCAGCAACCTTGACAACTTGGCCAGTATGATGTCACACTTCGGTACTCTATTACACCCATAGGCTTTTCCGCGCTCATGTAATATACCCACCTTCATTACTGCAAAGGCTACGTAGTAATTACATTAAGGCCTGTTTTCATCAGCTCGAGTTGGTCAAATAGCCCGCTATCTCTGAATCGGGAAATTAGCCCGAATTAACAAATCGTGTCTTCATCTCCGCGTATACAGTAGTGCGAGTCTTCGGGCTGGTGAAGACGGACCGTACAAATAGCTGGCTATTTTGCAAAGTACAAGATATCTTGGGAAGATTTCCCCAAGCAAATAGCCCACTATTTGCGTCTTCACCTGCCAAATTAGCCAGCTATTTCGTTATCGGGCTAATTTCCTAAATCAGAAATAGCAGGCTATTTGGCCAACTCGAGCTAATGAGGACAGGCCTAATGAGCTTCATACCACCTTATTACTCTACCATATCTTCACATTCCTGTGCAGGTTTATTCATTAGGTCCACATGTTATTAGATGCTCTACACCCTACAGCGTATACTATATTGCTCAGGTTTGGTCTAGATTGAGTCGAGAGTTGTCACTACATTAACAAAGATTTTGTGAGGTGGAGTTTTTCCATCATAATGCATCGTTGTCATTGCCAATCTTGATACTAAAACTTTTTTCATCATAATTTGTTAACCCAAAGTAAAATTTAGCAGAAAAGCGAGCTTTTTGAGCAAGTTTCAAATCATTCTGTCACATGTGTTGATAGCCCTACATACCTGCCAACCACTCCGATTTAGGCGGAGTTACTCCGCTTTTTTCATACCCACTCCGAATTCCGATTGCATGCCTCAAAACTCCGATTGCATGCCTCAAAACTCCGATTTTTTGTAATTTTAAAATATTTTTAAAACAAACGACTGTTGCATAAGACTAAAGCATAACACAGCCTAATATGCCTATGATATTTTTAATAATACTTTTAATAAACTATTTTTTCTTCTTCTTCTAGCAGAGGCTATGTGATAAGGCGGCATTCGCTATATAAAGTACTTATGTTTATGTTTCCCCGTAAGGCGTGATCTGGTTATCAGTTGTTGTTGTTGTTGTTGTTGTTTTAGTCTTAAGGGCGTGTTTCATTCAATTATGAATGTACAGGTATAATTGTGTCAGATCAAAGATCAAGGAAACTAATACTTCATAATATAATAATAATAATAATAATAATAATATTATTGTTTAAGTGTTTGTTAGCTCATTATTATATGGGGAAAAATAGAAGAAGAAAAAATAGTTTATTAAAAGTATTATTAAAAATATCATAGGCATATTAGGCAAGATGATAATAATATAATAATACTGATGATGATGATGGTAATAATGATAATAATAATAATGATATTACTGAGAATAATAATATCAGCAAAAACAACAACTGCAACAACAACAACATCAACATCAACAACATCCATGGAACTGTTGGAAGTTCAAACAGCGTACAGCACTTTTATTGTTGAGGGGAATAAAGAATGGTTAAGAAGTATGGATTCACCAACTAATATCATCAGGAGGTGTTTGTACATCTAACCAACTCTTTAGGTAATCAAACCTTGTACCACAGCATTATCATGAAACCAGAAAAAGACCTTTCAATATATGTGAGTGATCTTTTTGACCTTTATCAAAACAAAGCATTGCAAAAGGAGCTTATGAATTAATCATTTATTAAAGCAGAGATTTATAGATCTATGGAACTGTACAAAGAAAGAGAATATTGTCTATTTGGAGCCAGAAGGACCATAAACTCATACTTTTAACACGTCTACACCCCTTTTAGCTCTGAACAGATGAACAAATACTATATATATGAACATACATTTACATTGTATTGTGTATTGCATATATTTTAATTCCATGCTTTAGATATATACTACTGATATCAGGTTTTTCCTTATTTTTGTTGTTGTCAGAATTGTATGAAAACTCTCATTTAGCAATGTACGGTAGTTGATAATTACACTTGTTATTCTTAAATATTGAAGGCAAAGTAGCAATGTGTTTATTTTGTATGATTGCTGTATGCACATATCAATTCCAATATGGTGAATGTGTAAACATGTAAATAAACAGAAAGTTATTAAATGATCTTTTGATGCAGAATGTTAGGAATTACGCATGAGCAGAAAGTGCAGATATCAATTTTGAGTCTATTTCCAATGTAGTGTGTTGTGCCGTATTTCAAATAGAGCAATTTAATTGTAACTACTGGAAATCAGTAAAGTCTCTAAATTGGCAATGCAGAGTAAAATAATATTTTAAAAAATTCACTATACAGTGTGTGTGCTCTCTGTACAGCCTACATGTAATATTCTTGATGAGCAATATCAATGATTTAGTAGAGAATCTCCCAGCTCTGATATTATTATTTCAAACATTTTTTTTTTTTTTTTGGTGGGGGGCATACAAATACTTGATTTGAAAAGAATCCCAGGAAAGGTGTAGTGTTTGAAATTATTAAATAAAAAAAAGTATTTTGTAAAAGATTTCATCTTCAATGGTATTGGTGAACATATTTGATGCTTTTTAATAATTGTATGTAGGCCTAGTGGCCTACCCAAAAGATGTGTGAAAAGTGAGGATGACAACCTGTGTGAAAAGTGAGGATGACAACCTGTGTGAAAAGTGAGGATGACAACCTGTGTGAAGCGAGGAGATCACAGTGCTAGCTAGCTACACTGTAGGTTGTGGCAGTGGCTATGTATAGTTGCATGATCCATAATTGAAACATATCCACATGGCGAATTACGTCATGCCAAGAGGTCCTTTTCTAGGGTACTCTACCTTCCCCTGGACCGGTAAAGAATATTAGTTACCCAGAGCAGAGGAGTGCTTGTGTACATACACTACATAAACCTCCACTGATATTAAAGGGATCCGGTAACTTTGTCTTAGATCCTTAAGAAATAATCCTTGATTTAGCTCATGCTGCAATGATAATTATAAACCTTTAGGTCAGTCAGGAACTCCATGACTTTTACAAGCCGATCGCCTGTCTGATTATCAAGATATTAAGGATTGGAATTACAAATTTTGAAAACCGTTTGCTGAACGGTTTTCATAACACTCCAAGTCTATTGGGGAAAGTGAGTATGGTAAAACCGGTCACTCAAAGATTTTTTACTTTTTTGAGGCACTTCTTGATCATTTTGAAGCACAATTTTTTTAGGGCTTCAATATTACACCATATCACAGACACTGGTAACATGTAGGACCGTGTATCTCAGATTTAACATTGTTAAACGATCCCTTTAAAGCTTAGTAACTACGTATTTGCCAGCGTTAAGGCCGCACCCCTGATTTTGACATTTCGTAGACCCATTTCGTAGAAAACGTGCAATGCTATAAGACCAACAAAATTATTGTTATTTTTTTGTAGAAAACTATTTGTTTTCTACAAATTGATACCAAATTCATCAATATTCTTAGAAAAAAATAAGTTTAAAGTTGTAACTAAAAAATTATTGTAATTTGGCAATTCTTCGTCGATTTTGATTGCGGTAAATGTATTGCCGACAGTTTTGGTATCTGATATATACCCCTACATACCACAATGCAATGTGAAATTGCCTAAAATGGATACAAAGAAACAGCGGTAGCTCCGTTGCGGTCCCTACTTTAGTATTGCGATGGCACAAACTTGGATCTACCAGCAGTTTTTGTTTGAAAAATAAGTTATGAAGCTTTATCACAAGATTGACAAAACTTCATGTCTTAAATTTTCTGTTAGATTTGTGGAGTTATTATAGAAATGTCATGTACCATTGAACATTAACTAGTATAGTCATTGTAGTTCCATATGTACGCATATGTGCTGTTTTGACCGCCGATTCAAGGTTCGAGATGACCTGATTTTGACTGTTGTCGCGCATAGGCCGCACCCAGACTTTGCAGCAATTTCTCTTCCCAAAATACTGCAGCCTTTACGCGAGCAAATACAGTATGTTGATTTCCTTTCCCCTCGGGGCTACATTGCAATTCAGATTGCCTTCATGTTCACATACAACGCATTTCATTTAGAGATATTAGAAATCATAAAAATGTGCAATTTCCGTTCTCCTCCTTGTACTGTGTATTTCATGAACCTACATGTATTTATCTCATGTTATCATTGTGAATAATATGCCATTCTTCATCCCTAACTGAGTGTGGTAACACCTTGCCCATACCAACCTAACCTACCTCATCTTTCTCTCTTTACTAACGATGCATCCAATTGAGTACATGTATGCATTTTGTTATCTATGCACATGACTGCGTACACCTTCTATATTGTTCAATTGGCTTTATGGTTGATTGTAGCTTTTAATAGGAACCACTTTTCAAGGGAAAAACAAAATATACATGTATGTGGTCACTAAATCAGGTTTGACTGCATTAACATTTGAAGTTTAAAAAACACCACATAATAGATTTCAGGAACTTGATTTTGGGTCTACATTTTTGTGGGTATACATTTGAAATAAATTAACAAATGTAAACTTTAATACTAGTTTTGAGTACAAGAATTGCCCATGTGAACATGACAAGAATTGCCGATGTGAACATGACAAGAATTGCCCATGTGAACATGACAAGAATTGCCCATGTGAACATGACAAGAATTGCCAATGTGAACATGACAAGAATTGCCCATGTGAACATGACAAGAATTGCCCATGTGAACATGACAAGAATTGCCGATGTGAACATGACAAGAATTGCCCATGTGAACATGACAAGAATTGCCCATGTGAACATGACAAGAATTGCCAATGTGAACATGACAAGAATTGCCCATGTGAACATGACAAGAATTGCCCATGTGAACATGACAAGAATTGCCAATGTGAACATGACAAGAATTGCCCATGTGAACATGACAAGAATTGCCCATGTGAACATGACAAGAATTGCCAATGTGAACATGACAAGAATTGCCCATGTGAACATGACAAGAATTGCCCATGTGAACATGACAAGAATTGCCAATGTGAACATGACAAGAATTGCCCATGTGAACATGACAAGAATTGCCTATGTGAACATGACAAGAATTGCCCATGTGAACATGACAAGAATTGCCCATGTGAACATGACAAGAATAAAAAGTAGTTGTTTAGATTCAAAGCTAATCTTGATTTCTAGTAACAGAGAATATTAGCAGAAATGTTATTTGTATGTTTAGTGTAAGTTTTTGTTGATTATGAGAGAAGTATATGTTGCATCATTTCCAAACTCAATAAAGTAGTGATACATCTATCACATCTACTGTATTTACTATTTAGTCTTTTGCATTTTAAATCTGTTAAGGACTTTTGATGAAATATATAGTTATGAGAATCCAACGAAGTGGAATATATATATGCCAAAACTCTAAAGTACATGTTACCTGCTGGACAAACAATATATGAGCATGTGCATTTACTTTAATGTACTCTCTATTTATTGAACGAACTGACTCTGGTTTTATCCCTATGGACTACAGGAATTGCAAATATTTACCTCACTTCATCTCCCCTCACAGGTAGAGCGCTCCTCGCTGCAGCAATTAAATTTACTGCACCCAATTTATTATTAACGAAATTAGGATCTGAGTAAAATGCTTTAATGAACTGTATGGATGAATTCACCAGATAGCAATATTGCCTGGCTGAGCTTTGCAAGTGCAGCCTATATGTAGCTCTTACTATGAACTCCATTTAGTAATTGATGATTTACCCTGCCATGTACATTCATGTATTGTACCAGAGAGGAAATTCAGCCTGGGTTGCACTGTTTGTATTAACATTAAAAGTTTGCTGTAATATGTTCACTTCAGTATTTCAAAACACCCCTCAAACGCGCAAACAAACAAACAAACAACAACCCCAAAACAAACACATAAACAGACAACAACAATGAAAAAAAAGGTAAGAGAACTAACAATTATTTCAGGACTAAAGTAGCTAACATGAAAAATAAGAAAAGCAAGATGGACTTCATAAGCCTAAAAAGGAAAAAAAAAAAAAGAAACAGAAAAGCGAACTATATGCAGAGTCTTGCAGAGACCCTATACGTAGGCTACATTCATGTTCACTGTACAAGTTTAAGGCTATGTCAGGTTACATAACATGATAGTGTTGTGTCAGACCGCCAATATACCATGCAGGAAACTCTAACCAAATGCAATTTTGTTGTTGTGATGCAGTATGGTCGTAGTCCTTGTGGCAAGAAAGTTTAATGAATCTTGACCACTCTAGAAATTCATGTTCACTACATACCGGGATTTAGAATAGGATGCTTGTTCTTTAACAAAAGTAAGGTGCTTCATGTACATCCATGTCTGTAGTGCACATGTCCAACTGTCAGAGTTGGATTCTGCTCCTCTGGTTTATTTTGAAAGCAAAGGGAATGTGCTGTGTAGAGAGGAATCATCAAGAGGGGATCTAGAAAGATGATGTCTGTCATATTAAATCCTCAAAAATATTGCCTTCACACAAGCCTTTTATTAAGTCAAAGCAGACCGGGAGCCAAATATATGAAAAAGCGGCTCCCGGTCCTTAATTTTGTTAGAGAACCGGGAGCCGTTTTCCAGGACCAGGAGCAGTTTCCAAAATTGATGAAAATATGTATTCTGTTAAATTATTTGTTAAACGTTACCTTTTATTTATACATACGGTAGTTTAATTTCTAGTTTACATTTTGAGCACTCTCAATATTAAATCACTCATACCTTGGATAAATCTGTCATATATAGTTGTTGTAGTTCATGTTTAATACTATTTTCATGCCGTTAAATGTCAAAAATTGAAAAATGTTAGGAAGGGGGGAATTAAATTATTTTTATAAAAAAAATACTTAAGAAAAATCATCTATAATGACAATGCAGAGCTGCCAACCTGTCACTTTCAAAAAACATATTATTCAGCTTGAAAAAGCATTTTTTAAGTGAAAAAACAGATTTTGCCTGTTTAACATGTTTGTTATTTAGACCTGTCACTTAAAAAAAAAAAAAAAAAAAAAAAAATAATAATAATAATAATAATAATAAAAAAACAAAACAAGATTTGTTAAATATATTTACCTATTTTATCAGAAAAATCCATTATTTAAAACATCACAGAATTTTAGTCAATGAGTACGAGGGCCGCTGAATCAAGGCAAGTCTGGAGTTGCAATCAACTTTGTACATAAAGTCAATGCATCAGCAGGTCTGGTGTTCTGTTTTTCATTTGGCTTTTTGAAGATACCATTACATCCGAAGGGCATGCGATAGGCAAAAAAACTGGCAACAAAATTGCTGATTTCTTGATTTTTAGCGCTATTTTGATGAAACTGTTTCTTAAAGGTACTATGTCCCTTTTGCAGCCAACCTCAAATTCTGTAGAACTTTGCAGGAATTATGAATATGTCATGTAGACCTAGATCTATGTCCTATCTGTGAAATTTAAACGTTAGCAGTGTCCTCATATTCAAATTATGCAAGGAAACCCGTTTACTTGCTAGACTTCACTGTCAGACACTATTGAGTGACTGACTGGCTTTTTTTCTTCTTTGGTAATAACATACATCAAAAGAGTTGTAAAGGGTACATGAGCATTTGTCTACATCAATAACCCACTTCTTGTGATGGCCAAGATTAAACTGATTGAATCTTTGCGCAGCATAAAACGTATGACCATTCGGTACAATTGTCTGAAAATCAAGACTATTACTTTTGGGCTCTATAGCCCTAAAGTCGATTTGACAACTAATAGTCATTATTTTCCCACTTGAAGACATTTTCAAGCCCCAATTTTTTTAGGGAAGTTCTAAATTAGTATTATCTTTCAAATGCAGTTGGAATTTAACTTTTTCATTTTTTGGCCTGCAAATGGGACATAGTACCTTTAAAACTGGGCTAAACCCCCGTGAGCTTTGGAAATATGGCTCCGATTCTGCATTTTTGACAGCAAAATTTGGCTTTTGGGATGGATTTTTGGAAGTTACATCGAGACTTTCTTGTACTGACACTGTGTGTGTAGTGCAGTACAGCACTGATGTCATTTGTGTGTGTATGCATGGCCTGGGGAAATGCGCTCGTCTTTGAGTGGTGTTCACATCCCCTGTATTGTGTGCTCCGTACTACGCTAGGAGTAGGAGATAGCGGCCGCTCGTATTAGTGCTGCAATTGTTTCTGGGCGATTTTAATTAGGATTCTCATGATATAATGATTTGTTAGGGTTCATTCAGTCCACGTTTAACTCGTATCAAGTAAGTTTTTGTCACATTTGTGAACATTTAGTGCTAGACATGTGGAAGTTTATGAAACAGAAAATGTTAATTCTCCCAGACCGGGCGCCAGAAATAAAAATGGACCGGCACCCGGTACTCATTTTCCCCGTCTTACCGGGCGCCAAAAGTCAGGGACCGTAGGGTAAAAATCGCCCGGCGCCCGGTTAATAAAAGGCTTGCCTTCACAAACAATCAATCATTGAAGAAGATGTAATTAGACAACATTCTACAGTTTCACTCTACAGTGACATCACAGAGCAGAGCAGTCTTCACTCAATGCAGTTCAATGTTATCTCTATATTTAGCAATTAATCAGTTTAACCTCCTCAAGTTGGCAACAATCAATCTTATTTTCCACTTCTTCATAGCTTGCCCAAAAGAAAAATGTGTATTAAATGAACTAGACAAAGTGTAAAAGAAAATTGCCAACATTTTAACTGAAAAAAATAAATTCGAATTTGTACACAAAAATAGTGATATTTCATTTTACACCATGTTGCCAATGTAGAGACTTAGAATTAAATTGCTCTTATCGAGAACGACACAGTGGCATCAGAAGTAGACTCAAAATTGTCTGTGATTTTTGCTCTTTCTGGATCAAAACATAATGCATATAAAACACCACTAAAAGGAGACACTGTAGTACTGCTATGGCAAAGAAAAGATGATAACCACAGTAGTATCCATTGGAGTTGTGGATGATCAAATAACTGTACATTCTTTCAGAATCCAATGAAATTGTACTGTAGGCATGTACATGTATCTGATTTTCTAAAATGAAGTGGGGTCTGCCTAAGCTATTCAAAAGAATATCTTAATGGATAAAATAGCTGAACAGAGCAACAAATGAACATGTCTGGAAGCCTTCAGGTCTGTCATCCTGATACAGCGACCACCTGTACAGAAGACTACCTCTCTGTAAAATCAAATTTTTGGTTTCCTTCAATATGGTTTCTCATTTAACCTTCACTAAAGGAACCTGAACATAAAGACCATCTACATGTACATGTACAGTGTACCTACATGTATAAAGACCACTTTTCATGTTTCCCTTGAGCGGTCTTTACTGTACATAAGCCTACATGTACATGAACATATTGAGTATCTCAAGGAAACAAAACATTCTTGTAATGTTAAAAGAAAAAGAAGATTACCATCTGAATATCATGAGAATGTTGTGCGTTCAAAGGCATGCTGCACAGTTGCACAGTTTTTTTTTTTTTTTTAAATGTCAAAATAACACTGCCTTGATTTTTCAGCTTAGGATGAATAGGGCAAGAAAGTCTTGGAAGAGAAGGAAAGTATGCCTGCCTGGAGTGGAAGATTCTCTGATAGATCTTGCCTTGAGATACAATCAATCATCAAGAAGGCTATCTACCTTTCTCTGACATTCACATCAAAAGTGCTAGGAAGGAAGGCCATTATACAAGCCAATGTCCACTTAAACTCATGTTGAATTCCCATTTATTCTCCATTCAGGAAATTCTTTTTTTCACTGGTTTTACAATCATTGTACATGTACATAATACAAGAAAAAATTTACATTACACTGAAAGCAAATGTACATCATCACAAACATACTAACTTTCTGAAAATAATTATTACATTGGAAATGGAACAACATTTATACATTGATTGCAATATAATTATGAACTGCATTTATCTTACCATTTCAAGTAAAATTTGAACCTGTAAAGCTTATACTAAATTGTGAGCTTGTGGTCCAGTTTCTAAAGTGAAAGTAGTTATAAGCACAGTTTCAAGGACAAGAAATGTCAGAAAACCAGCCATACACTGTATCTGTTCTTGAGGATGAGCGTTATTGACAGTCTATGGGTGTGTTTATCGGGTCTTGCCACTAGATACATGTATGTACATATCGAACCCCACTATTGAACCCCACTATACGAGTGTGATTTTCGGGATGTCGCGTTTATCGTCTCTTCACGATTAAAAATAAAGGCCTTGTCTCTGCGCAGCTGCTCTGCTCCGTTTGACCCGGGAAGCAGAGAGTTGCTCGGAGGTCAACTAGGGCATAGCATATATGGTGCGCACTATTTCGCTGAACCGGAAATTAGCCGGGGGAGGTCCGATATGTATGTGGGGTTCAAAACAGCTTTGCGTTTATCATGTCTCAGAATCGTGATTCTGGCTGTATGTCACATTCGAAACACACCTTTTTGTGTCTTTAGATATGCCCATATCTAAAGACGTTTTAAAAAAGGCTTTGCGTTTATCACCTTCAAAATTTGCCTGAAAGACGTCAGAGAAACCTGATTCTAGGCAAAAATTTGGTCAATAAACGCACCCAAAGTGGCACAAATGAAGACACAAAAAGACACAATTTTTCACTAACAAAATGAACAGACAGAAAAACCAGTGATAGTCGCCACAGTGTGGTGCTCTGAATTTTTTGTTGGTGCTCAGATGAATGTCTATCATCTCTATTACACCTTAGGAATGATGAGCAATACATATTGACCAACGGCATATAGTTGGCTCAATATGAATGAGGTGCCTGTACATTCCTATTATTTTGCTCTTCTGGAATCGTTTTTTTTTAGTTTGGAAGTAAACGTACATGTATGTTTTTTTCTTTCTCAAAATGTAAATGTACCTTGTGAGTGTCTGACATGAATTTCCACAAACATTGTGCAAGCTTATGTTCATCTTTGATTGCATAAGAGATGGAAAGAAAGCAGACTGCACTCTGGTTTCTGTAGGTGTATGTACTTGTGACTGAGTTAGATTGAGATGATGTGAGCACTTTACGCCATTAGGTGGGAGGCACAAAGCTCTATTCAGTGCATTCTGTGCATACAATTATGAAGCCCACCTGCGGTAGTGTGTGACTCTGTAGCACTCATTTGACACTTTCTACAGAATCTAATTCAGAAATCAAATGTCAAGTCTCGTGCCTTCTGTATGACGAAGGTCAAGATATATGTAATGAGGAACTTGCAGCGTTGCTCAATCCTGTCAATTCAATAATCAATTTTCATACCCCCAAAATATATCGGCTGTTGAGAGCCAGAAGGGTGTAATAGCTCTGTGTTAAAGATAAAGACCAGTTATGGTTATGCGATTGCATTGTGAAAGAAACGCTGTGGAATCGTACAGAAAAGGTTGATCATCTAGCACATACATGTAAGTATTGGTGTGTACTGCAAGGTTCTGGAATCATCAAAATGATAAGAAATTTGGCCCAATCTTGGTAAAGTTACAAGTACTGTACACAGAAAGATGTATATGGGACTACGCGACACATTTGCGATATCTATCAGGTCCAAATAGATATAATAATTTACCAAATAGGCGGTTTCTCCGCAAAATTTGTATCACGTATTAGTCAAAACATATTTTTTCACATGATTGATAATAAGAGCTTCCATTTCATTTTTTGAGAGGGGGGCGTTTCCAAAACTGATCTTAACCTTTAAAGTGTATATGAGTTAATGCTCTTCTGACTCCAAGCAGATGATAGTTACTCAGTTTATTTCAATAGAACGTGTTCTCATCGGCCTTGCTTCCTCAATCCTTCTGATTAGGTATTCTATGAACTTTTCTTTCTTCAATTAGATTTTTTTTAAATACGTATTGGTGTATTAATGTCATTTATTGCTTAAATTATAACACCTGAGCATACATACCTGTACAAAAAAAAAATTGATTTGAAAGTTACAAACATACTCCAATTACAATTATGGGCATAAACAAATGTGGGCCGTACAACACAAGCCTTTTTTTTCTCATTTACTGTTGATGTGACCATCTATCTGTTATTGTTTATACCAGAAAGAAAGAACCATTATTCAATGGTCGTATCAAGAGATTCTTTTATATTTGATTCCAATAAATACATGAAAGTCAATATGTTGTACGGGACACTTTGCATGAAAGTGTCCTAGTGCACATTTTCCCTCCATCAAGCGCTTCTTGTCACCTGCCTCGCAATGAAAACTATGGAAAGTACATGTTTACCTTCCCCAAATTGTTTTGCATGTGTCTGCATAACATGTCTGAAGCAGTGCTATTGGTTGGTCATTATGAGTGGCTGTGTGTACCGAGTAATCAGGCTTGCTATAGCCAGCAATTAATGTTTGGATTGCCACTGTGAGTCATTAACCATCCACAGCAGTGAAGGAGAAGGAGTGGGAGAGGAGGGGCAAACAGTTCTAGTCAATTCATTAAAGCACCATGGAAATTGAAATTACTAGAACTGTGTCCAAAGTACTTATGTGCATCTCATTTTTGTTTTTGTTTAGATAAAATTCTTTTGGAATGATAATCACATGAAATGAAACATACCGTAGTACATTTTTATCGCTATTGTACCAAACATTAACATTTTTGTTCACCTGTAAAATATTGGTTATTTATTTCAATTAATTTCTTAGTATAATTTAAACACGGAATGCAGATAAAAACAATGCTGTTGACTTAAAATGACACATATATTGCTTGTTGTGATGACTGCTTTCTACAGGACAATATCGTACGGGTACCATACATAATGTAAGTGCATTCTGGAGCAATCATGGAAAGCCTAGTTCTGAGCCACAAATAGCCGTTGGCTGACCGGAATCCATTGCTCAAATTATGAGAGCCTTCCCCTTCCTTTGGATCTCACCTACTATCTATCTCCATGCCATTATCATGGCTCCCTCCCATAGCATTTAGTTTCCTTGCTTCCAGGCTAGAGATCTATGAGCCAGTGCATTCTTTGCTCACCTTGACTAGACTCACCATTGTTTGCCCTCTTTCTCTTTCTCTTTCTCTTTCTCTCTCCCTCTTTCTCTTTCTCTCCGTCTCTCTTTCTATCTCTGTCTGTCTCTCTTTATCTCTTTCTCTTTCTCTCTCCCTCTTTCTCTCTGTCTGTCTCTCTTTCTATCGCTGTTTGTCGTTCTTTCTCTTTCTCTCTCTCTATTTCTGTCTCTTTCTCTCCGTCTCTGTCTCTCGCTCTCTTTCTCGTTCTCTTTCTTATTCTTTCTGTCACTATATCTTTCTCTCTTTCTATCTCCTTATGTCTCTCTCTTTTTTTTCTGTCTCTGTCTCTGTCTCTCTCTCTCTTCTTCTATCTCTTTGCTTTTTCTCTCCCTCTTTCCTCCGCTCTGTCTGTCTGTCTGTCTCTTTCCTTCTGTCTCTTTATCTCTTTCTTTCTCCTCATGTCTCTCTCATTATCTCTGTATTACTTGATCTTTTCATCGTGTAGTGAAGGTCTCTCTGTATTCTGCTGTAATTTCTATTTACTTGATTTTTTTTCTTCTCCATCCATCAGATATTTATAGGCATCAGTTCAAAATTTCTTCAATTTAGATAAAATTAGTTCATATTTATTACCCGTTTGGTATCTTTTTGATGATGATTATTTATTGTATTGTGAAATGTACACATGTGTGAATTTTGGCAAGACTTATAAAACATTCGCCACTCTCCACCCACGATGCTCTGAGCACCAAACAGGGTAGCCTAACAGAGCCAGGGTAATATTGGAGCACCTTGAGCACCTTGCGTGATTGACATATGCACTATAGAATTATCCTATAATATATTATTATTAATAACTTGAAGTGAATGATTAATGCATAACGACTCCTATTCTAGACATGCGTTAAACTGTGTTATGTATTCAGTTCTCTTCATGTGAATGATATTAACACAAACTCTTTTCCTCTAGCAGTTTTTTTGTGATGACGTAAAATACGCTTCACATTTCGGTATCTTATAACAGTTAACACAGAGCTCAGTGAATTCACACAAATCCTTTGTTGCATGCAGTTGCCATTCTTTTTTTATATTCATGTAAAAAAAAACTGTGACAGCTTTTGTGTGGTGGTTTACTCCACCGTATCTGAACAAATAACTCAGCTGACTCCTTTGCTCTTTGATGTTAGCCTCTAGTTCTTTCTACCCCTTTCTCATTTAGCCTCTAGCTGGCTCATGTTTAGATTCATGAGAAGAGCGAATAATCAAGCACTGAAACATCAACCCTCATTGCTATTCATATGACATTTAGAGGTTATTAGATTATGTGCAGGCTAATACACAGTAATACATCAGGCTATTATAATGCAAGTATCTCATATCTTTCTCAAGCATGTGCTTGCAGGTGCAGCGTATGTGCAGACCCATACACCTGTACATTCATGTACACCCAATACACCTTATACCATTCATATACACCCAATACACCTTATATCATTTGTATAACCCAATACCATTCATATACACTCAATACACCTTGTACCATTCATAAACATGTACACCCAATACACCTTATACAGTGTAGTTATACCATTCATAAGTTCCTTACATGTATACCATTCATAAGTACACCCACTAATACCTTTCATATGGTCTAAGTGTATAAGAGCCAGAAGGATATTAACTCTGTGTTCAATGCCCTTCTACAGGTAGCTCTTGAAAGACAGCTTAAAACGTTGTAGGCCACTGGCTGGGTGTTGAATCAGTCAACTTTGGATTAATATGGACTCAAAAGTTACAACTTGTGTCATCTAAAATAGGAATTTGTAATACCGCTAGTTGGAGACCATGATATCCCTGTACAGGTATATTGTGTCAGATTCCCTTTCGCCAGAATCGTTATCAAACAAAATGCATATAGATAATATACTGCATAATTAAGACGATAACTACACATGGAAGATAATTCATATACTGTACACGATGTATACACTGTACATGATGTACAGTACATGTATACACTAGTATGTATATATTTTTTTTTTGGCAAATTAGAATTACACTATGCATTGTTTTGAAGAGGGGAAAAAAAGACTACCGGTACATACAAATGTGCCCACATGTGCATGACAATCAGTAACCATGCATGATCAGTGACTAGGCTTAGGTAGTCGGAAGACTGCAACAGTGTATAGTTTGTGGTAAAAATCAGTCGCCGGCCTTATACTGCAGCTGCTTGTTAACTTGTCTACCATCAGTTTTCTTTGTATTGATGATATCATGTGAACTTGCTATGACACCTGAGGTATATATACAGCCATAACTAAATACTCTTTGTACCCATCACCAAGAGAAAGTAAACACACTTTTAATATTGGTTGTACTATCAGCATTCCTCTTTCATGTAAAATGGTCAAATCTTTCCTCATAAACTAAATAGATCATGACATGAAAGAATTCATTGCATCACTAGGGCATGTGAACGCCTTTGTGTATCGCTGTGGAACAGACTTAAAATAAAAAGATTTGATTATAAATTGCTTTAAATGTTTTTTTGTTTGTACACAATATATGAACATCATATGCGATTCAGTATTCTAACATGAAAATATTACACAACAGGCCGCTTGAGAAATAACGGTGATGCCCATAGAAACACTGTAAGCAAGTATTGTAATACAGCAATGGTGTTTTAGGTATACTTGTACTGCATGGTATAGAAAAGGAATAGAAATCATGGAATTTTACCTTTGACTGCCAGAAAATGATAATCAATTAGAATTCCAGTTGTCACTCCATTCCATTGACTGGACTACCCAAGAGGAAGTATACCAAATGATTTTTATTTGAAAATTGCTGCAAAGCGCCCACCCCAGAGGTGCATATGCATACATTGGTTGTATGTTATCAGGTGATGTAATGGCTTTTACAAACCATGGAGTAATAGACATTTCAGCTGAAGCGGATGGTGATACAAAGAAGGCTCTGTTTTCTTGTGTGTGGGTCATGAATCAAACACATTTCTCAAATAGTTCATTGAATTCTTATCACAAATCTTCCTTTATCTCCATCACTCTCCATCCTTCTTGCTGTCTCTCTCCATCTCTCTCCATCTCTGCCTGTCTCTATCTCTGTCTGTCACGGTACCTGTACCTGGTTGTAGATCCACGACGGGTAGCAAGCAGAGTTCTTCCTCACATTCTGGAGCTGAGGGGGATGATTCAGAAGAAGAGGATCCAGTCATGGAACTCTCACACAGCCTCCTACTCAATGAAGAGGCCTTAGCTCAGATTGCAGACTCCAAGAAACCCATCTTTATCTTTGAATGGCTACGTTTCCTAGACAAGGTCCTCATAGCTGCCAATAGGGTAAGTTTGCCTTTTATTTGAAATTCCATTTCCTAAGGAGGCATGATGGCTTGTAGAACAGCAATCTTGTAACTGAAATTGCAGGTTTAAACTAAGAATATCCTTTGACGAGACCTTTATCCTCATTAACACGTCCCTTGGAAAGGACTTACCATGGTAAGTCCCCTGGTTACTTATACCTACAATACTCACATTCTTAGCAGCCAGGAAATATAAATTACCGATCAATCAAATGAACTCAAAGGTATACATTTTAGACTCCTACAAGGTAACTATCTCTATCTACTAACGGCTTTGCTTCCAATATATCGACAAGGTCTTGTCTTCAAGGCTTACTATTGAGTGCTTAGCAAACTACATAATTTATAAAGATGTAAATGTATTGCTGGTGCCATTAACAAAATGTATATTAGAAAATGAAGTTTGATTGCCAACTCCAGAAACCCTTGTGAACTAATCCAAGGGCCTTCGAATCTCTAATAATTGTGTGAAGTTACAAACAAACAAAAAAGAGAAGAAAAACAATTCACTGTTGCCTGATTAAATCGATGAGAGGCCTTCACAGAGATGAGAGGCTCCGTCAAGTTCATTCTTGGTCAATGTGTATGGATTGCTGCATCTGATGGAAATGGTTTGTGATTAGAATGAACACCATCTTGAATTTTACGGAAAGAGAAAGAGAGAGAGGGAGAGAGAGGGAGGGGGAGGGGACAGGTACATGTAGTTATTTGATTTAATAGTTAGAAGATAATATAATTTATCTACAGTATGCATTTCAAATACTGAAATTCCTATGATTAAAAATAAATAAATACAGCATCCTCTATACTTGTATATACTTATAGATTGAATTTGACTACTTAGTCAAGTAGGTTTCTATTTGTGCTACAAGAGTGATGTATTTGCGTTTTATCCCTGTTTGATCTGGGTCTTAGTATGCAGCATAGATGAATATCTGGAAAAGGTCAGACGTCTGTAGCTCCCACAGAATTGTATCTATTTACTGCTGGCCATTGGCAAATACTGATGGTACTCTACATGATTAAAATTTAAATGATTTCTTAGTTGTGACTCAACATGTACATGTAGACACACAGAGAGTCTTCTCAATTATGCATTCAGCCAGAGATGAAATGGGTCTTTACATATCCCTCTCTTCTTCTCTCTCTCTCTTTCTCTTTCCCAAGAAAGCTCCCTCTTCCTCCTCTGTAAATTGAACTTGTGCTGTCTTGCAGGCCATGATGACTCATTTTACTATTCAAACACAGGTCTGTGGGATGGAGAATAATAGAATTCAGAGGTCTGCATTTATATGAATGTCTTTGCACTGGCAGACATTTGATATATCTTCCAAATACGCCAGCACTCGGAGTTTCATGAGGTGCATCCTCATTAGCTCCAGTTAGAATATTATCCAGCTATTTTGTGGTTTTGAAGTTGGCTCGAGCTATTCGATAGATGGAGACACAGTTAGCCCTAGTTCTAGCTCGAGCTTATTGCCCTAAAAATCTTTGGCTAGTTTGCAACATAGCCTGCTATTTACATCCCATTTTCATCAGCAATCTTGATTCCAGCATGAACGATGACCAGCCATTTCCAGTTGTTTGTGTGCGTTTTTGATCGGCTGCATGGGTGTATTGGGTGTACTTGCGTGTGTGGGGCATTTGGTCTTCCCTGCATGGCTGGAGAACAGGAAACAGAACGATTGAAACTGTGCGCTCAATCTGGCTGAACTTCGGCCTCCAGTTCAATCTCGAACTGTTGAAATGCAAACGCAAACTTCAGGCTAAAATTTAGCCGGCTATTTTTTCCAGCTGTAGCTAATGAAGACGCTCCCATGGAGGCTAGCGCTTGGCCGTCTCTCTGAAAGAGACGGGGTTGAATAGGGCTGGAAGAGGATAGTGGTATTTCATGAAGAGAGAGAGGGAGAGAGAGAGAGAGAGGGAGAGGCAGAGGCAGAGGCAGAGGCAGAGGCAGAGAGAGAGAGAGAGGGAGAGGCAGAGAGAGAGAGAGAGAGAGAGAGAGAGAATGAATTTCTTTCCGGGTAACAGGTAAAAATGAGGATAAGGATGCCAGAGAGATGTTAGAACTTTACCAATACATATTGCAGTACAAAGTCCAAGAACATAATAATTTACCTGACGGTAATTTTTTTTAAAATTTCAATGCTTTGGTACAACACTGTAATCATGGTTTCAGTCATGTAATAATGATAGCCACATTTATTTAATGCTTAATACTATATTTTTAAGCACTTTACATTTGAACTATTATTACATCTGGCATTGGATTCAGTTGCTAATCTGCACATGATAGTGCACACACTCCACTCAATGGGGAGTATTTTAGCCATGTATGTCCTGTCCAAAGATGTCGGCTCACTTGAGCTCTCCTTCTATAATAATAATATTGAGGATTAAACTTAAAAAATGAAGAGAAAATGGAAGGAAAAATAATAATGATTTTATCATATGATCATTGTTTTGAATAATGACATTATAGCCATATGATAATCAATACATTTTTGACTTGTGAATGGCCTTCAATGACATGATATTAAGGTATATACAGTATATGACTCTTGGTTTTACATTGCTTTGAGCATCATTTCATGCTATACTTTCACAAAAATGTAGGTAACATCATTTATGTTCAAGTATGGTGTAGGCATACATTATATGTAAGAGCAAAGTAAAGTGTGAGAACTTTCCTAGCCTCACGTCATATCACTGATTAAATGGTACGAGATTAGCCATGTCAATAGCAATAGAGTTTGAAAAGAATATTTTAGTATACCTATACCAAACTTATTTTGGTATGAAAAGGTCCTATGAAACTTTTCTCATTCTCCAAGCAATTTTCTTGGCTGATCTGACTTGTCTCATCTTTCCTCGAAGTGGAGCTCCCGCCGAAATGGCAAACTGCCACCATTACCTCATTTCAAGATTGGGTTTAATGTGGTCATTGAAAACAACTCGGCTGAATTGAGCAGTGTAATAACCTGAGACATGGCCATTAAAAGGTGTAAACAGCCATATCCATTATCTGGATCACTAGGTAGTGCTGCCAAAGGTTTCATTGATTTGCACTCTACTATAGAGAACCTGCTGCATTAGGTGAAGAGCTGGCCTTCCATTCACACCTACACTTTTCACATTCACGAGAAAGAAATATTCCTCATGCATGATATTGCTTGTTTGTTCAATGCTATTCATGATCACGTCTCCTGATTGGTCTTTTGAAGAAGACATCTAGGCTAGTTTGAATAAATACTAACAGTGGCTTCTTATATAGCGCACATGTCTGTCACGTCAAGACGGTCCTTGCAGCTCCATTATACACCATTCATTCAAAGCTCGACCGACAGTAAGAAGCCCTCAGAACACATGGGACCCCAAAATTAAAGACTGGACCCCCCCCCCCCCCCCACATTTTTAAAAATTTTGACATACCTGTACATGTAGGACCCATGTATGCAGACTCTAAAAACTCAAGTCTGGGTTGCTTTTCAAAAGTAAGTGTGTACCCCTGCATAGCATACCTGTAGTCAGCATTCACGTAAAGTACATCATTACTTGGATCCAAACGTCTAAAATCACTTGATGTACAATTTTTCATCAATATGAGTCCAGTTAGCTTTAGTATGCTAGAAATGTTGTCCCAATGTCCTATACGACATACAATCATCAATTGCTGCCCATCACTCCTCTACCACTTCACATATTGATGTTACTGGTTTACGGTTTCATATCATGGTGGCCAGACGGAAAGGAAGCTACAAACAAAATAAACTTGATATAACCCTCTATTTTTCTAATGGCCTAGTAGTACAACGTCCTAGATAGTAGCATACATTAAAGGTATAGACCAGTTCTGGTCATGCGATTGCATTATGAACGAAACGTTGTGGAATCTATCAGAAAAGGTTGATCATCTAGCATATAAGTATTGGTGTGTACTGCAAGGTTCTGGAATCATCAAAATGATAAGAAAGTTGGCCTAGTCGTGGTAAAGTTACAAGCACTGTACACAGAAAGATGTATATGGGACTACACGACGTGTGCATGATATCTATCCGGTCCGGATAGATATAATAATTTACCAAATATATCAATTAGTAGGTGGTTTTCTGGCAAAATTTGTATCATCACGTATTAGTCAAAACATATTCTTTCACATGATTGGTAATAAGATCTTCCATTTCATTTTTTGAGAGGGGGGCGTTTCCAAAATTGGTCTATACCTTTAAGTGTCGATAGCTCAATTATAATCTTTACATTGTCTAAACTAAATAGAGACAAACATTTTTGTACAACCATGTGATAAGGATGTTCAAACATACAATTAAAACTTCATATATAATCTCGAATCATTGATATGTTGAAAGAAGGGAGACTACAAATTCTTAAGTGTGTAGAGATGTTTTGCATTTTTAAAGGAAAATATCTGTCTTCATATTACATGTGTTGATATAATTTGTTCTTCTTCATTTCTTTATAGAAAGAATTCTGAATTAATATTAATTAAATATAAAGTATCTTCTACTAAGTATAGGATTACTATTTAGTGGAGGGCCTTTACAAACGTTTAACAAAAAATGACAAATATTTCATATTCCCAGACCATGCATTTGACAACTATTTTGGTTGTCGCCCAAGAATACCTACTAGTACACTGAACAGATACACAGGTCCTTCAATCCATGATTGAGTGCCGAAATACAGCTGTGTGTTATACACTTTGTTGGTGTGCAAAGCTGTCTCCGAGCAGAGAGAGAAAGAGAGAGAGAGAAAGGGGAAAAAAGGGAAAGGGAGTCAAGTTGCTCGGGGGATATGAGAGTGTGACCTATTTCTCCATCTGTGAATGCTCACCTACCTACCTATTCAGGCACCTGCTTTGAATACATCTCACAGCTAGCTTCACTGGATTCTACCTGTACACGTAGAGGAGTAGTGTGATGATGGAGGAATGAATACACAGCGCTTACTCCATACCAATGTGACATCCACGTACAGGCAAATTGCAGTATATTAAATTCTTTCAATGAAAGCCTACAGTGACATGGCACTGTTTTACCTATATTTTTCTTCAAAAGTAATTCATGATGTTTGAACCAGGCTACCTACCATCACTGGTAGCCATGGTAACCAATGGTTGCCATAGCAACCAAGGTCAAGGCATAATTCCAGCTGGAAGGGTGTATGACATATTCTGCTTGATTTCAAGATACAGAAAGTGCATTACAAAATTGTATGAGTAAAGATGATGTTCATGTTCGAGACAAATGTTTTTATTCTATTGAGGAATTCTTGATTGGTCTTTATATGGCAAATTTGTCAAATCCTATGACTCCATGTAAACTTTGATATAATATGATTTAAGATACAACATACAAAGAACTAGTCAAAATACAAATAGATAAGAAGACATAATGAAAAAGGAAGAGATTAATTTCCTTAAAAAGTTAAGTTATTAATGTTTGCCCTTTTGTAGATGTATACATGTAGATAAAATAAAAAGACTTAAAATGATGTTTTCAAGAAAAAATAACAGTTAAACATTACCAAAAAGACATTTTTTGTGTATTGAACAGTTGATAGGAAAAAGAAAAAGAAATGATTTTCTCTTCTAGTCAACATAACTTTACACAAGTATGTATTTGATAAATCCTTGTCTTGTACAATATGGCAAGGGTTTGTCGCTGCATATTCCTGTGTTTGTTTGGCAACAATACAATTGTATGTATATGAATGAAAGACTGCTACAGGAAGTGAATTGACCGGCTTAGGAAGATTGATAGTTTCTCATTCTACATGGCATCGTCAAAGTGCACTCATCATATCACTAATACATCATTTATATCAGATGGACATGTATACATGTATGACATTTTGTTTTTGTTTACTGGCCTGCTGTTGATACATGATCAGGGGATGGAGTGTTTAAGGGGGACCTCTGTCCCAAGGTGCAAGAATATATTCTAGTTTGAACAATGCATTGTTAACATTGTAATTTTGCAAATACATGTACTGTTAACGCGGAAATATTTGTGGTACATTCATTTTCAATGTGTCCGTGAATTTTAGAACCTGCGAAAATATAAACATGACTTCTCATGCGTGTTCTGAATGGGCTGAATTTGGTGCAACGCGAAATGAAGAACCAGCGAATATGTTTTGGGGTCGCTCAGCACGAAAAATTAATCGCGCGAAAATGACAGCGTTTACATTATGTGAAGTGTAATAGCAGATAGCAGCAGGACTTTTATAAAACAATTTGTTTACATGGGCAAGATAATGGATGAAATGAGCACACAGTTTACAACTAAATTATTCATACCCTTACCAAGTTTTGTAATGTTTGGGTACATGTACAACATGTATGTGAAAAATTGATTTGTCCCAATTCATGTTTCTTGAGAATTTGAAATTTTAAAGCTTACATACTGTATATAAAAACATTCGTCAAATGCCCTAATTGAACCAGTCCACCTTTCATGATTAAGTTGTGAAAAACACACACGAAAAAACATCAAATCAAGTGGTATAAATAAATCAGTTGTTAACTGTACATGCTTATGAACATGTAGGCCTACATCTTCTCATGTCAGAATGCACACACAATGTACTCTGTTACAAGATAACTTTAGACTGTTTAGAAAGTGCTTGTGATATGAGTTATGAGACAGACAGACAAACGTTTATACTTGAATGCCAATGAAATTTCCCAATTCCATGAAGACCCTACATGTACTTGTGAAGTGCCTTTCAGTTATAGAGTGAGATTCTACTATACATAGAAGAAATAAATACTGGTTAAAGGAACAGTTTGGATTGACATTTATTTGTCTTCCAAGTTTGCAGTCTGTTTCCCCGAAATTGAAGAATGCCTAGAAAGTATTCAACAAAATTATTCAATATAATGCTTCCTGGGAGAAATTTCAATAAATTTAAACATATTTGTGGCTTACTTTGAAATTTCTCCCAGGAAGCATTACATTAAAAAAAAGTTATTGTCCTATGGCGGACTAATGAATATTAATAAGTCAGAATGAATCAGGAAAGCTTGGGTATTTGTTTCTAGTTCGTTGTGACTGTGCCGTGGACCAGTGATAGCCTGGTGGTAGAGTCGCTGCCCAGCAAGCAGTAGATGCAGGTTCAAGTCCCGCTGGTTCCAAGATTTGTTCTGACTTGTATTTTCAATATAGATCAATCAATCGATCTTATTTACTGGGTGTAAGCCACAAATATGTTTAGATAAAAAAAATAAAAAAAATAATTCAAGAGAAAGAAGAGAAAGATAAATGTTTAACGAAATCATTTGTTTACTGGATTGAAAAGAAGTTTCACTGAATTAAAAGGGGTCGTCAAAAATGGAAGGCTATTTGATCAAACACGTAGTCAAATGTAAATACACATTAAGTCTTTTTTCCACGATATTGAATGATTTAATCTCAAATGGTATTCTTCTTAAAGGCAGGGTATTCTACTGACGCTATTTCAGATTTATGTATACTGCCATCTGCTGCTCACAATGTCCCGATGTGTCGACAATGCATCACAAACTGCATGAAGTGCATGTGATACTTGGGTACAGGAACCGGGAATTGCTTTATATACAGGTGTATATGCCTTCACTAAAAGATAGCGCAATTGCAAAAAAAACGTTACAGTTCTTAGTGGTAGCGATGGCGGTATAATACCCTGCCTTTAAGGTTACCTTTGAGTCTGAACAATGCCAGAAATGTTAAGTTGGCCTTTTAACTGAAGAGTAGAATAATGCAGGGTGCATGTCAGGTAAGTGGGGAAACCCGGGGACTTATGGAAAGAGGCAGGTACATGTATATTTAACTGTCGACATTCATGCGTAAAGAAATGTAAAGACCATCTACATGTACTTTCAATGCTAAGATCGATTACAGTTTTAGCCAATATGAAAAGATGAAGGTGGTCATCCAAATTTAGGGATTTAAAGAAAGTGTAAATTTTCCTGTATTACATTTTATATTATTTTGTTTCTTCTTCACATATTTTATATTAAATTTGTTCAACAAAGTTTATTACTGGTTCTAAATGTTCTAATGCAATCAATGTAATGCAATGCAGTCAGGATTTAAAGTCTTTTATTGTTTTACAAGACTAAGACAAAAAGAAATCAGACAAATGGCTAAATCTCCAGATGACCACATGTACGTTGTTCTTTTATTTTCCATCGTTACCCAAATTAAATCTTCAGACTCGTTGATTCGTCTGACTTTTTGACATTCATTTAGAATGACAGTAATACTCAACACAGCCAAGCCAAAACACCCGCTGATTAAATTTACAGCCTGACGACTAAATTGGATTCTAGATTGAATAACAAAAAGGCTGCATGCATACATGTCTATTGCTTAGTGAACTTTCTAGCTCAACAGGGATAATGTGACTCCCTGCACTGAATGTTGAGCAAGATGTTCATGTCATCTATAAATGCTTTGTTATGGGTTTGAGAGAGCATTGTGGATTGGTGATAGATGAGGAAGAAAATAGAAGAGTTCAATGTTGTGATTTTATTAAAGGTAATGTCGATGGAACGGATTTATATAATAGTGTGGCACAATGAGGAACTACAGTCAACTCTGCATAACTCAAAGTTGCTCAAGTCAAATATTCCCTAAGTTAAATAAAGTTTTGGACCAAACTAAGCAAAAAATGTATGTTATTTACACTTCACATGTCAAATTTTCTATAAGTTTTTCGGTCCCAACAGATGTGACTTATGAAGAGTTAACTCAAAAGTAAAAATGTCCACGGTTTTGCCTCATTATATCTGAAGGAGCCTTAAGTGTGATTATTTTAGGTGAAAACTTGAACATGGTGAAGAATATGTTCTAGGTGTCTCTGCTACACCTGAATATACTCAACATACAGCCATTTTGAAGGTGTTATGATTAAAATTAGTGCTGTAGTCAAACGTTTAACCGTCCGGTATCCGACCGCCCATGGCGGATTCCGTTTTCAATTGGACGGTTTCGTTTACCCGTTTTTTTTTTTTTTTTTTTTTTTTTTTTTAATTTTTTTTTTTTTTTTTTTTTTTTTTTTTTTATATATTTTTTTTTAAAGTTTCGATTTATGCCCCTACACTGGCACTATGCCTGGCAATGTCTCCCAGCTCAGTAATCTGTGTGTTGACTCACCACTCTGAAACTAGAACAACACTCCAATTTGTCTGTCATCTTGGTTTGAAAGTAATCTTTGTAATAGATCTCAATATGTAATTTATATTAATAATTCATCCAACTTGAACACATGGCCTACCACAAGGTTCTATCCTAGGTCCTCTACTGTTTTTACTTTACATTAATGATCTTACACATTCCTCTAAAATTGACATTGTTACTATTATTTATGACAAGTTCACAAGCACAAATGAAATTCCTTCCCGCTTTTTCACACGGACCTGGCTTGCTGCCGACAGAGTCGGTGAAGAAAAAAAAAGTTTAAAAAAATAATTAAAAAAAAAAAAAAAAAAAAAAAAAAAAAAAAAAAAAAAAAAAAAAAAAAATCGTTTTTTTTTTTTTTTTTTTTTTTTTTTATAAATAAATCGTTTAACCGAAAACCGTCCGGTTTTGACTGGCGGTTAAACGGAATTGGAGATATCCGTGATGTTACAGCACTAGGATAGATTGAAATACAAGATGTTTTATCTCTTTCTGGGAAGCATCTTGATAGAGATGACAATAAGAAAGAGTAATTAAGAAGAAGAATATAGCCAAACAGTCTGCAAGCCCATTACTATACATTTAAAAACAAAATCTCCCATATCTCCAGTTGTTTTCATGTTATGATTGATTTCCTGTATTTTGCAAATGTTGCTAATCGTCCTTTACCCATAAATAATTCAAATATTTGTGACTATGCTCTCGGTTACACGTATTTAGTCTGAATATCCTTTGTTGTATTTCATGAATTTTTACCCGTCCCCCCTCCCCCAATATTCATCAAATAGAATTATTACCTGTCTACATGTACATGTACATGTAATGTCTTGCCAAGGAAATGACAGTTTGTGGCTCAACAGATAATGCATTATCATGATTGTGTTATGAAGTAGAGGAAGTTGGCCTAATGTGAGCTCGGCATGTGTCGCTCTGTACATAGGATTACACACAACGGTGGCGCACTGCTCTCTTATTTCACTTGCAATCTATATTTATTGATATTGTTCACCTTTGCAGATCATATGTTTACTTATGTTTGCTGTCACACATGTTTCTTGTTGCATTTAGAAGCTGTTCTTGTGCTTTTGGAAAATGCTCCCAAAGAAAAATATTGAAAGTCAGACCTTCTGTGCAATTACAAGTCATTTGGATGGAACCTTATTGAAAGTAATTTGATTATAGGTCAAGCAATCCCCGATAATCAACTTACATGCATACTGTGTACTTAATCTCTCTTTTTCTCCCCCCCCCCCCCGCCACTCTCTTGCTTCCCCTTTCTCTGTTTCCTCCTCTCTCTCCCTATATCTTCCTTGTACCTTCTCACTCTCCCTTTCTGTATCTTCATATTTTTCTTGCCTTCTCTCACTTCCTCACCCTCTCAATATCTTTCCTCCTCTATTGCTTGCTTTCACCATTTCTCTCCCCATCCTTCTTCCTCTATCCCTCTCTCCCTATCTTTAATTTTCTCTCTCTCTCTCTTTTTCTCTCCCTCTCTCTCTCCCCCTGTCTTCCTTTCTTTCATGTTTCCTACTACAGTCTGACATCAAGGAATCCCAGGCCAAGCTGCTCAAGCAATTGACTGCCCAGATATCACAGTCTCCTGGCCCACCGACCCGCAAGCTTCTAGGCAAATGCATTGCTACCATCTTTCAAGTCGGTGATACCTTGGCTCTCTACCAGACCACAAACTTCTGCAATGACATCATTAAGAGCAAGGATGACTCCCCTAGTTATCTGCCAACTCGATTGTGAGTACCTTGGGAAGCATATTAAAGGAGGCCCTTAATGACCAAGGCTCTCTATCGGTTTCATTTGGTATTCTGGCCCAGAGCTGTCCGTTATTGCAGAAGTGATGTTATCATCCTCCTGATCATATTAGGTGTTTTTATAATGTCCATTTGTAATTATGAAGATGAGCAAGACACCTAGCGGAGAGTGCTTAACGACTGTGGGTCGTCTATAAAAGTGATGAATCCTATTTCATCTATCACATTTTCAGAAGTGTATTCTAATCACTATTAATCTTTTACTTTTTTGTGGGGGGGGGGGGGGAGGTGGGGATAGACAACTAACAGCATATATTTTGTAGAAATTATTTCTGAACTTTTTGCAATATGTACTGAATATATAAATCCATGCATAAATTGTGTTCAGGTTATAAAGATCATACATTTTCCTCTCTACTGCAAGGAGTATACTTTAATAAAATATTATGAATTTGAGACCTTTTCTATTATGCTTTTTTCTGGGAAAAGATAATAAAAAAGAGATTCATTACAAAAAGAGAATATTTTGTAGGTTTTATTTCAATGATCTATTGTAAGAGACTGACTAGACCCTACAGATAGACTGTTTGAAGTGGAAAGTCTTTGATATACCACTTCATAATAATAACTTTGGATTTATGTAGCGCTTATTACGAAGTATCGTCTCTAAGTGCTTTACAAAAATTATTACCCGGTCATCAGATTCATTCAAGCACAGTAGTGTGCACCATCTTCACTCCCTGGGGAGTATTGGAACCACTGTACATGTTGTCACTGTGAGGTATATGGCAATTACTAACTCAAAGGCTTTCGTTATCTTCCCAGACCCCTATTTCTCTCCTGGGTATGGATTAACGGTAGCAAATGAACACTTATACCTTAGGAAAAGACACTAGTGCCATGCCAGGGATCGAACCCCTCAACCTTTGCATTTGCAGTCGAGTTGCTAAAGCTCTGGACTGTGTCACCTCTACCATTCTGAACCCCTTGGGTTAAGAGTGTTATTGGTTTGCCATCTTGAGTTCTCCAGATCATGTTTTATAGATTAACATGTCTGACAGTTGTATGCCGGTATGAGGAATTAGTAATATAATGGGAATGATGGCACCCAAGACTGATCACATAGCTATGCTAGCTGCATTCAATGACATTTCAGACATGGCAGTCAGTGTTAGGTATACATGTAGTTTAGCAAGGTTTTAATAGACTCTGTAATGTGGGGATTGTGGTGGATATAACTCGTCGCTGTTTTCACGAAGTGACGGTAGTGGAAAAAAATTACATTCACTTTGCGTTACGATTTTCCTCACTACCGTCACTTCGTGAAAATAGGGACAAACTCAGTGGGGCTTATTCTTTTCCTTAATAACTTAATTTTGTTTTCCTTAAGACACCAAGTCAGTTGAATTGAATTGAAATCAAGTCAAATTCTTTATTCATTGTAAAAGACTAGAAGAAATATATTTAAGAATAAGTAGGACAAACATCACAGTGCACAACGAGCGGAATGATAACAAAATCTTTCAGGTGCATGAATGGGAATAGCGCTACACTTTCACACCGCCTTGCCATTGGGCGTGCTTTATTTCTTCAAACGCTTTGTTTCCTCACTCCTCAGTCCCAACATATGTGACGAAATGAAGCATGCTTTGTGCGAAAGTGCACTAATGCCTCTTTGTCAGACTTTATTAACTCCTCATTTTTAAAGTGATACTTATACTTCATAGACAATAACATTTTCAGTTACTTGTATATACATGTATATGCAAGTCTTTAAGGAATACATATTGCAGAACACAGTATGTGATGAAATGTACATGAATGACATTGGATTCAAGCCAAGTTGTATATATATCTCCACTTGAATAGATTCTATATATTCGATAAGGGGATTAAAATACATCCTATTTGTCTTATTCAATTACATTATTAGCTGATTATTCATGTTGCTTCCGCTACTTAAAGCAAGGATGTGTGTCACACTATCTACATGTACATTGTACCTGTCACAGGAAAGCTGAAGTCTGAAATAACTCTTCATTCTGATAGAAGTTGATTTTGTGAACTGCTATGTGACCATGATGCACCAACGGTCATGTTGAACAGACTCAGTGCCCAGTCACATTACAAACGTCAATAGTCTTGGTACATTTCACAGGTCATGTTGAACAGACTCAGTGCCCAGTCACATTACAATCATCAATAGTCTTGGTACATTTCACAGGTCATGTTGAACAGACTCAGTGCCCAGTCACATTACAAACATCAATAGTCTTGGTACATTTCAAATGAGAATCAAGCAGATCTTTTGCACCCAGAGATACTAGCAATATCATTGTACATGTACATTCATTATTGTATTACATCTGATTTTGTTTTGTTTTTGTTAAGATAACACTTAGTATTATTATATTGCATTGTAGTGCCATGATGATGGTGAGGATGATGATAATGATGTTTGGAAACAACAATTATTAAATGGAATATGAGTGTAAAATCCTATATGAAACCTGGGGAAAAATTAGTACACGAACACGTATTTGCCAGTGTTTATTTTCTTCCTTAGTTCCTTGTGATTGCCTAATATACATGTGGCTTGAATTTAACTGTTGCCCAAGCTTTGAAAGCTATACATTTAGACTCTTATAATCAGGCATCAGTGATTAACAATGTTTATATCACTTCAAATAGAGGATCGTTGTCATATCTTAAAACTATCTGATAAAATCATACTTTCAAAATTACTTCCACATATTTGCAAAGACTATTTCCATGAATATTTTATGAATATCATACATGTACTGTATCATAAAATGTATGAATAGTCTGAAGGCTGTATTTGCCTTTAAGAGAAATACCCTGTTGTGTTTGCCTGATAATGCATTATTTTCAGTTTCAGGTTCATGTATGCGAATCTGGATAAATACAGCTGTTTTCCAGATGTTTTTTAAAGACTGTGTCAGAAAACACAATGTAGTGCTTGCCTTGCAATTTGTACTAGAGCTTGTACAGCTATTCTCTGCATCCAACTTTTTGCATGGTATTTATTTCAATACATTCCTGACATTTAAATCAATTATTTGATGGGATATTCAAATACTGTCCTTTGTGGCTTGTGGTTATGGAGAATTATCCACACAAATATGCTAACTAGATAACCACAGGAAATCTCCCTGAACTTTTGTTTACACATTACACAAATATAGCATGTTGATTGATTTACATGTATACAGGTACACTGTACAAATGTATGATAAATGTAGCTTTGTTGTCATTATTGGACATAGTTGTCAATTAATGAATTATAAGTTAGTTTTAGGAAGGGAAGCTGAGATAGAAAAGATAATTATAATAATGATGATGATAATGATAAGCGTAAAAGAGGTGGGGGTGAAGGAAAAAAAACATGATTGAGAGAGAGTGAGAGAAAAGAAAGTTTATTCTTGGAAGTGATTTAAGCACTATGCATCATGTTGTTTGATTATCTTCTAGGGCTGCTGTGGCTGTGTTGGGTAAGATGTATCAGATGTTGGGACGTCTCACAGGGAACTCCTATACAGACACCATCCAAAGTCTTATCAAGGCTCTGAAAAATGCAGAGGTAAGACTCATTCTATCACCCCTGTTAAATTAATATTACAATTCTCTACTACAGTCAAACCTGCTTTAGTGACCACCTGTCTACATAGACTAAAGGAATCCTACCAAAGTAACCTGTCTACAAAGACCGCTTTTTGTGTTTCCCTTGTGCGGTCACTATAGACAGGTTTGACTGTACTAATAAATGTACCTTCACTAAACCATCTACTAACTCTGCTAGATCTTTGCTACTACCCCTATTACTTCTATTACAATTCTCTCCTACTTTCACTGAACCATCTATTCCGTACACTATTTACAAGTAGCTTCATTTGTCATATTTTATTTACTTTTAGCAATTACGGTATTGTATTTTGGGAAAATTTATTGCTTCACACACAGCAATTTCTCTGATGATGGAACTTGCATATATTCTCATATTTCTTATAAAACATATGAACTTGGTTATAACTCTTACAATGCTATACAATAACATTGTGAAGTATTCTTAGCTGCATCATTGAATTTTTAAGTCCATTGAGACTTTGTAAAAAGTCTGTCTAGACAGGAAGGGGTGTTTCACAATTATTATAATTATTTTAAAGTTCACATAAATTTTTGTAAAAATGCTCTTGATTTTTAGTAAATTCATGTTGATACAATCCATATGACATGCCAGCATGAGAATATGAATTGAGTCCTTTATATTATGAATAGAATATAACCTTTGATTTTGTTTGTCTTCAGTTGTTAATAACAAATGACATTTAGAAGAGGCAGTATTTTCTTTCTTTTATGAAATCTCTGCTATGAAATGTGCAAGCATACAGGTACATGTACATGTAGCAGATATCACACTTTATGCTTGTGTTTATGTTTATTAGAGAATATTACAAATAAAGGTGTGACTTGTAACGCATTTCTTCTTAAACATTTTCACTTGATTTCACTTGCAGTCAACGGGTCGCTGTGAGATAATGCTCTGTCTACAGAAAATCCTCTTAGGTCTTGGCAGTGTAACCCAGCCTCAACACAGAGATATATACAAAGCAGCACGTAATGCCCTACAGGATAGAACCATGGCTGTCAGAGTATCTGCTGCAAAGGTAAGTAGGGGTGTGGATAGAAAGATGGATGGAAGGATAGATAGAAGGATGGGAGAAAGAATGAGGATGGGATGGAAACGGAGTCGGTGTATTGACCATCAGTTAAAATGTAGATCGTAAGATAAATGAATAACAGGACAGAATTCAATGGGAAGTACCATGGCTGTCAGAGTATATGCTACAAAGATACATGTAGGTAGGATGTATGGATAGAAAGATGGATGGACGGATAGATAGAAGGAAGGAAGAAAGAATGAGAATGGGATGGAAACAGAGTTGGTGTTTTGACCATCAGTTGATATGTAGATGGTAGGATAGATGAATAACAGGACAGAAATAAATTGGTAGAACCATGGCTGTCAGAGTATCTGCTGCAACGATAGGTAAGATGTGTGGATAGAAAGATAGATTGAAGGACAGTAGAGTGGATGGAAGAATGCATATGGGGTGAATAGGAGTAATGATATATAGGTGATTAGTTGATTGTTGGAGAAATGAATGATGAGACCAAGGCATAATGCAGTAGGTTCCAATCCTGATAAAACATCGGCTGTGAGGTATGTGAAGCTAAGAAAGGTAGATACAAGTAGATGATGCATTTTCAGCACTTTTAGACCACATAAACAGAGCTTCAAAAAAGAGTAGACTATACCTTAAAGAAGATTGTTATAAAGAAAGCTTGGAGGCAATGTAGATTGATATCATATGAATGTGGATGTAAGGGAGAGTAGGGAAATCTGGCAATCCAAGCTTGAGTTATACCAAGCTGTCATGGGATTAGAGCTAGCTTCCTCTTCTACCCATCGCTTGAGAGGATTAAAATCAGGGGTTTAAATCTCCGACCCTTAATCCCTCCTCCCGTTCACAGTGCCTGGAGCAGCTTGCAGGGGAAGCTTCATTCATGATAACATCGGAGCTAGAGAACATAGTGTCTTCAAGCTTCAGAGCTCTAGACGGTTCTAACTATGATGTACGTAGTGCTGTGGCTCAGCTGCTTGGTGTTCTCTTAGCTCGAGCACTCACTCATCCCCCTCCAAGAGGTGAGATCAAAATCACTGCACCCTCGCTATACATACATCCATCATTTTGTCTGAGAATTGAAAGCAAAATAGCCCCTCTTAACATTTCATTTTGTAAGATGCTACTTGAGATATACACTCAGTAAGTAAACAAAGAGGAGACTGTTCATAATTACAGCTTTCAAATAAATATTTGATATAAACTTAACTTTCATTTATCAAAATAAACATAAATAAAACTCTATTAGAGATGATATGCAATTGAAATCATACATGCATGTTAAACATAGCAATTTAATATTAAATGAGCCACTGAAAGAAAATCGCAAAATTTGGAAATAGTATTAATTTTCCTTTAATGTAATACATATATTACTGACAGTTTATATATTAACATTTTGAACAATGTAGAGTGTCTGCCTTTAGTTTGTGGGGAATGTAGATGTGTCAAATGGGTTCATAACCTATAAGGCATACCTAGAAATTACTGTCAAATCACACATTTATGTATATTTGCATCAATTGAATTGAATTGAATTGAATCTTGAATATAGAATTATTACAAGGACCAAAAGAAGACATGAATACTGCATTATTGACTGATATTATAACAATACTTGGTGTTTACACAATACAAAATTTTGCATACCGTAAATAACGTTGTATAAACCGCCCTCGTGTATTAACCGCACCCCTCTTTTTCGCCCTTAAAATTTTTTTTTTTTTTTTTGCCGAGATTTTTTTTTTTCGTGTGTAAGATCATTACGGTACTGTAAATTAAAAAACAGTAGGGACCTAGGATAGAACCTTGTGGTACACCATGTAATAGAAGAAAAATTGGAGGAATTATTATTATAAACTACATATTGAGATCTATCAGAAAGATTACTTTCAAACCAAGATGACAGACAAATTTGAGTGTTGTTCTAGTTTCCGAGTGGTGAGTCAACGCACCGATTACCGAGCTGGGAGACATTTCCAGGCATAGCGCCAGGTGGAGGGGCATAAATTGAAACTTTAAAAAAAAAAAAAAAAAAAAAAAAAAAAAATTGGTGTACCGTGTATAAACCGCACCCCCGACTTTGAAATTTTTTCGGCAGCAAAAAAAGTGCGGTTTATACACCGTTATATACGGTAATGTTTTTTTTTGCCTCATCGCACCAACATTGTCTTGGAGATCTTTATAAACTATGTGTGTCTCATGAAAGCCTACTTATCTGTTCGAACATTTTAATTAATTTAATTGAATGTAATATCTTGACACTTAAAAGAAATAAAATCATCATGCAGTGATTAATCAATTGGCATCTCTTTGCAGACTCTAAGGCCAAGCGGCTTTCCAATGAAGATATCCTAAACCTGCTGGCATCAGGCTTTGTGAAGGGTACGTCTGGTTTCCTCAAAGGAGGGTCTGGAGAACTTCTCAAGGGAGGAGGAGGCATGGTCAATAGAGAGATCAGAGTTGGAGTTACTCATGTAAGTCATCTATGGCACAGGACCCTGTATTAGAAAACTTGTTATCAATAACAAATGCTAAATTTCTATGACAAATTTGCTCTCAGCCAATCAAACGCCATGATTTCAGTAGCTTATAACAGTAGCTTGTAACTTGTTATTCACAAATTGTGCAGTCCTTTATCAAACTCCATAGTTTGATAGGCACACAATGATCATTCATATCAGAATATAATGATAAAACAAGAAAATCTGCTCAATATTTTTGTTGACAAATTTATTGATAACAAGTTTCATGAAACAGGGCCCTGATTTTAAATGCTTCATTTAATTCAAGAAGATATATTCTGGGAAGATCAATTGGAATCATAAACTATGATTTCATGACATCTCTCTTTTTCACCTTGCCTTGCTCTGCCCAAAAGGGACATGAAAACTATGAAAGATAAATAAAAAGACCTTAAACAGAAAATGTGTAAAAATGTGCATGCTTACTGAAAATGGGCAAATAGCATATCTTTTTGACATAAGTAACCCTTTGAGGTTACGCTGTCATGGTGCACACAAACACATGATGCAGGTAGACTCGGTTTATTAACATTGCTGATGATTACCACAATTCAACATTAAATTAAAAAAATAAAATGAAATCTAATCTACCTACTGTTTTGTTAACACTGATTTAATTTTGTTTGCTATTGCAGGCGTATGTTGTGTTGGTGAAGACCTTAGGTGGTCTTTGGCTGGAGCGTAACCTGTCCCTCTTCATGGAGCATGTCCTAGGTCTGGTAGCAAGCCCCAAGGCTACCCAGACCCATGTGGATGCTGTCTACTCTAGACGCTGTGTGACCTTCATCCTTCAGTCTACCCTAGGTCAGATGCTAGGAGAGAAAGCGCAGGTGTCTGCTTGTAAGGAGCTCTGTAGGATCATTGCCAAGCAGATGAATGCTGTGGGTAAGTTATAGACATGTCCTTTTATGGTTCAGCACATTTTCTTTTGATTCATTACCCTAAAACATGAACCAGAAGGAACAAACTGAGGCACAGTTGTGCCTCAGAAGTAGGTTGTGGTTTATTTTTGAAAGTTACTTGATCTTTAATACATTATGTGGTTTGATGCCAGGAATTTAAAAAGGAAAACTTACTTTAAAATCATCAAGTGATAAGGAATTGACAACTTTAAATTCAATGTTTTAATTTCTTTTGTATTAGTCTGGCAGTAAATATTGAATTATTTCATGTGCCAATCTAAAGAACAAAAGCTTCTGATTCACTTTACATTAAGAGTATCCCAGTTGTTGATGTATGCTCTTTCATTTGTCTTGTTACAATTAGAAGGTAGAATTAAATTTCCCTGATTTTTTAAACTTCAGTATGAGAAGCTGCCTTGTTTATTTATAATGGTTTAAAACGAAACATAAGAGGTATAGGTAACAGGATCAATAATGAACAAAGTATAACGAATGGGGGATAGTAAGCAAATAATTACGGTTGGTGAAGGTGATGGGACAAACTATCACTTTCTAGGCGATCTGGATGTAGCTATCTTTCCGAAGCGAAGCTGAGGAAAGATAGCGTATACATTCTGATCGACGAGGAAGTGATGGTTTGCCATCGCCTGAAACCAAAAGGTGATTATTTGCTTTATATTCCACATCTAAAGCAATTTAACTACAAAAAGAAAAGGACGTGTATGCATTTACATAAAAGACACCTAGGCCCAAATTCACACCAAAAAAGTTTCAGTTTAACCCAACCCCTTGGCCTTGAGGGTACGGTGCGTGCATGTGTTTTCCTTAAATGCGCTCAATGGTAATGCGTGCTTAATTACGCCTGTTTTAGTGCGCTTTTGGATAATCTTCAGTGAAAGTGTGTTGCCCTGTGTAGATAGTACCTCTATCTTCAGTGAAAGTGCGTTGCACTGTGTAGATAGTAGTACTATCTACACAGTGTAACAAACTTTTTGCTTCTCCCATCAATAATGGGCGAACTATCTTTCATCACGTGATTTACTTTTGACCATTTGTAGAGCAAGATTCTTAGTATGTGGAATATAATAATAAATATAAGAGATTTAGTTTTTTTGTCATAGAATGGTATTAATTGATCTTTTGTGATTTGTTTTCAGATCCTGTTGAGGGAGGGAATGATAGCAAAGGATCTGATGTGTTTGTGAGTCAGCATGTATTGATCTGTGCCCTGCAGGAGTTAGGGAGTCTAGTGAGGACTCTAAGTTCATGCTCTGCTCCACTCCTCGGAGAATCATCAGCTAGTAAGTCATTCTATCTTACTATAACAACCTTATAATGCTTATTAACTTGTTGCTAATGGATGAGCAACCTAACCTCTGTACTGTCCTATTTCACATCCTTCATCCCTGCTTTAGTTAGCATGCTTCAACACTCACATTTCCTGCACATCTCTCTCTCTCTTACACAGACACTGAAGTGGACTACAATGCCTAAATTAGATTGTCATATAATGCATTCTGTTATCTCATCATTTAATTTCATTATCAGGACAAGTCATGCCAACAAGTTAATTGTAAGATAATTACAATAATCTAAGTCTCAGTGAGCCATGTTAGAAATTCTAACAATTGTTCCTTTAATGTGGTAGCAGGTTCTCTTTATTTCTTTAATGACATAGATTTGTAGCAAGGGAAAGAAGGTAATGTAAATTTGTTGGTTTAATGTATAATAAATTATGTTTTGTTAAGATGAAAACATCTGAAAGCATAGCTATTCACTGGTGAATGTAAAGTAGTCTGCACACACCCACCTACGAAATGATAATTCTCACTTCTGTAAACCTTCCTCAGAATCAAAATGACATTTCCAACTTGTTCTATATGCAGATATGTGCTACACGGTGCTGTCTGTGCTCCTGCACCCTAGCCCAGCAGCTCGGTTAGCTGGTTCTTGGTGTGTACGCTGTATCTCTGTAGCACTGCCGTCTCAGTTGACCAGGATGTTAGATGGTTGTATGGAGAGGATGGATAAATACAAGAGCTCTCCTGAGGCTGTGTCTGGATACAGCTTTGCTATTGCTGCCATGCTGGGTGCTGTCAGAAGCTGCCCGTTAGGAATACCTCATGCAAAGGGAAAGGTAACAAGCTTTTTATATATTTTTTTGCATTCTAGTCACCTTACATACATAAGCCATTTTTATGCCTCCGTTACGAAGTAGCCGGAGGCATTATGTTTTCGGGTTGTCCGTCCGTCCGTCCGTACGTCCGTACGTCCGTACGTCCGTCCGTACGTCCGTACGTCCCGTTCCCGTGATCGCGTTATCTGAAGAACCGATTGATGGATTCCTGCCAAACTTTGGTCATGTATGTATCTTGCAGAGCCGAGGAACTGATTAGATTTTGGGGTCACGAGGTCAAAGGTCAAAGGTCACAGGGCTCATTATGTATGCAAAAACAGCTCGTGATCGCGTTATCTGAAGAACCGATTGATGGATTCCTGCCAAACTTTGGTCATGTATTTATCTTGCAGAGCCAATGAACTGATTAGAGTTTGGGGTCACGAGGTCAAAGGTCAAAGGTCACAGGGCTCATTATATATGCAAAAACAGCTCGTGATGGCGTTTCTCAAGAACAGATTGATGGATTCCTGCCAAACTTTGGTCATGTATGTTACTTGCAGAGCCGATGAACTGATTAGATTTTGGGGTCATGAGGTCAAAGGTCACGTGGCTCATTATGTATGCAAAAATGGCTTGTGATCGCATTATCATTAGAACAGATTGCTGGATTCCTGCCAAACTTAGATCATGTATGTATCTTGCAGAGCCAATGAACTGAGTAGATTCTTGGGTCATGAGGTCAAAGGTCATGGGCTCATTATGTATGCAAAAATAGCTTGTGATCGCATTCTCATTAGAACTGACAGATAGATTACTATTAAACTCAGGACATGCAGAGCCAATGTACTGAGTATATTTTAGGGTCATGAGGTCAAAGTTCAAAGGGTCATATATGTATATGAGAAATTGCTTGTAATCACGATATTTTGAGAACCTGTTAATGGATTACAAAGGAACTTGAATTTGAAAAATTTCTTCTGTTTTGGTTGGTAAAATTGCTCTATGACGGAGGCATCATTTTCGACTGCGCGCAGTCGAATTCCATCTAGTTTTTCTTTTCTTTTCTGTGGGTTACACATTCGAAATGTAATAACCAACTTTACTTGCTAATGATCTTTGTAATAACTCTCTTTCTCTCTTATTGAGAGAGCAAAGCAACCTGTCATAATTCATTCAAGATGCAAATTTGAAGCTCGTGCCTTCAAATATTGCTTACTGAATCAACAGTGTCATATTGCTTAAGGTTCGATTAAATATAAGGAAGCACACACAGTATAATGAAGTAAATACAATTTGCTCCACATTTCTGTATCTTATAACACAAAGCTAAGTGAATATGTGTAACAGCTTTGTTGCGCGTAGTTTCCATTCATTTACATGTTATTAAAAGAACTACTGCGGTTGACCTTGTCATATCTGAACAAGCCTAGTGTCAGAGTAGTTTTCTTGTTTGATATCAGTCTAAGCAAGTGAAACATAAATGTTTGTTTCCTTACCCTGTGACCTTTCAGCAAGTATTCAGTATGGCTGAGGATCTCCTGAGGACAGCCTCACAGAACAGTCGCATGTCACTGCATCGTACACAGGCTAGCTGGCTCATTCTAGGGTCTATCATGACATTAGGTAGGTTCATTCAACAAACTAACATTTGATGATGCTGACCAAATATATGATTCTTGAAACCAAACTGAAAATCACATTGTGTCACTTTTTGGTGTTTTTGTGGTGCGCTGTCAAAAATTTAGATAATTAATTATATACTAGATCCTTACATATATATAGGGACCTATAATTTAGATACCTGTAAACAAAATAAGTAACCAGTCAAATAAGGTTGTAAGGACTGGAACCATTTCTTCAGATGTGACTGATGGTTGGCATAAAAATGAGGATAACAATAAAGTTTTCATTAAAGTAGTCACCCGAAGAATCAAAAGTGTTTTGAATTGATGCAAAATTCATATCATTGCGGAGGGGAAGCCTTACTGATCAATTATAACAACTTCCCTCTTCAAAATATGTTTGGGGCCCGTGGTAATCATCTCTCAAAAATGTTAATTTTGAGATCCAGATTTTCTGCCTTCAGCTGTCCTTGGTAGAGCGACAAGATTCAAGACGTCACATGCGAGACACAGCTAGCCACAAAGCATTTTAAGCCTTTCCACGATATCTATATGATTTTTCAGCAAATTATTTGTTTTTTTCAAGAGAAAATCTTTCCATCCATATATGATTTGTCCATAATTATCAGTTGTCATGAATTTCTTTAAAGCTCCTTCTTATTGGAATAACGATTATCACCATAGGATCATAGATTGCATAGTTCAGATTGACTTTATTGATTAAGATATTAATGACCTCCACTCACCAAGTTTCCATCACTGTTTTCTCTGCAGGCACTCCTGTTGTACGGAATCACTTGCCCCGCCTCTTACTTCTTTGGCGTAATGCCTTCCCACGATCGTCTCGTGAGATGGAATCTGAGAAGGCACGAGGGGATGCCTTCACCTGGCAGGTTATGCTTGAAGGACGAGCTGGAGCGCTATGTGGTAAGTTCTAAATTTAGGTTTTCGCTGAAAGGAACTGGTTCAAATAATGTTGGATAGCTTACTCTGCAAGCCATGCTTAGAGGCCAAATAGGGGTGCTGTGCAGTATTAAGTTATATCTTAAATGAACTGGCTAGAATTATTTAGCATACCTACATTTGGCAAGTTATACTGAAAAGCTTAGTATGGTGCTCTGTGTTAAGTAATCAATTTACTTGCATCTTAGAGGATAACCTTCAACTGGCAGGTTATACTGGCAGGCCAAGTAGGGGTGTTGTGAGTCTTTTATTTAGGTTATCTTAAAGGAACAGGCTTAGAATCACGCTGGAAAACGTTGTGAAAGTTATGGTCTTTCATTGTAAAGTACTGTTCAGTAATTACAGTTAGTTTTCTGGTTATGAGTTATGATTTTGTTTATGATGTAGGAAATTGAAATGCTCTTATAATACTGGGACTGTGTATAATAATAATAATATTGGCATTTATATAGCGCTCTTACAGACATACATGTGTATCACAGCGCTTTACAACATATTATTACCCCGGTCATCGGATTCAGGCTTACCCGCACACAAGGTATGCACATTCTCCACTCCCTGGGGAGCATTCCAGCCAGTCGCCATTTTACAAGCGCCACTTGCTAATCAAACCACATTAGCTTTCGCATCCTACCGGGTACCCATTTTAACACCTGGGTGGAGAGTGGCAAATGTAGATCAATGTCTTGCCAAAGGACATTAGTGCCGCGGCGGGACTTGAACCGCGGACCTTGTGATCCACAGTCCGGTGACTTATCCACTCGACCACGACACCTGTATACCAGCAAATGTTGACATCTTACAAAAGATTAGGGACCATTTGTATAAAACCTTACTAAGCTACTTGTCAAATATTTAACAAGGCTGTAGCACATGGGATTAGTCAGATTTGATGAATATGAGCCCAGATCCACTCAAAAGCACAAGTACATATTGTTATCATTATTTTCTGGGGAATACTTTTAGAGTAATCATGCAAACATACACAGTAAGTAGCACTGCAGTGTATTGATGAATGTCTCTCTTACTCTGTGTCTGTCCAGCCATGCAGAGTTTTATCCGTCATTGCCCAGAGCTGATCAGTGATGATGTCGTCAGGAGGCTGATGACCCCTCTGGAATGTGCTATGTCGATGCTATCTGAGTAAGTTCATCTTGTGCGTTTGTTTGACCTGATTGCTAAGAAAAGCATGTGTATGTTTGTAAGTAAGCAACCAGGGGACTGACAGCCTTAAGTTCTCTCCGAGGGACTCGATAATGAGGAATAATGCCTTAACAGCGAATTGACTTGCTTTTGAATCTGGAACCTCCCGGTTACAAGACCACTACTCTACCACTGAGCCATCGCGCCTCCTGCTTTTAGAAAGATAGAATAGTTGTGTCAATTAAAGAATAAATACAGTTTGATATGTCCTCCATTTGATAAGCTTGTCTATATATTTATTTTTTGCCTAGAAAAGTAAAGCTGATGATAGTACTTTTCAGGCTTTTGCACCATGACTGTAGATAGATCTCCAAGGATTTGTCTCCCTTCTCCTCATAAGGAATCTACTTATAAGGCTTTGAAAGCTATTGTATTCAGTCATGGACAATAACTTTTTTTTCAGATATGCTAGTTTACTTTTTGTAAGCTCTTTAAATCTTTAAACCACTCTGTGAAACGGTTTAATACTTGTAATTGTACTATAAATGAATTGATTTTATCATGACTTGATTTGATGATGGTATGCCTATCTCTGTCTGTTGCAGGATTCATGAGGTGATCAAGTCTTATGGAGCTCACTTGAAAGCTTGTGCTGCTATGGTTAGACTCAGACTCTATGAAGTACTCAGACAGCTGCCACCTAAATCATATGAAGGTAATCATGGCGGCACTCTTCCTTCAACCAGTTCTCATTCTAATAATTCTAAAGTACACTCAAACCTGTCTTAACAACCACCTGTCTGTAACGACTACTTTAAATCCCCACGTGAGATTTCATGTAGTTAAGAACCTGTACACAACGACCACCTTATGCAACCAACAGCCTTTCATTTTGCTTCCGTTGGCCACCGAAAATCAAAGGGCTCTCTGCCTCGTTTTTTCGCTCGACTGACGCGGCCCTTATAATGCCACAGAGAATTGTTCGCGCACTGGCGGGTCTGCGAGAGACGGCGCGAGGGGGCGGCGCGCTGTCAATCAATTATTCAAAACCAAAATGGCCGTCAACGCCTACCTGTCTACAACGGCCACTATTTGTGTTTTCCTTGGGTGGTTGCTATAGACAGGTTCGACTGTACATACCGGTATTTGAATGTACTCGGATGAATGTGATTCGTGATATTTGTGTGTTTTGGCAAAATCTAAAGAAACTACTGATTTAATAGTGACCTCGCCGTTTATTATTTATTATGCAAAAAAACAACCACAAATTTGAAACCCAAATCCTTCCCTGTGTACCATGTTGCTAGTGTGGTTGTAGAAGCCAGGAGCCAGTATACCTGACTAACGCCCATTGTCTATACTACAAATGTGTGTTCCTGTACATTAATATCCTATGTGGTAGGTGGGGGGGAGGGGGGGAGGGGGGGGGGGGGGTCCTAATACTACTGTGACAGTGTCAGAATGGATTTGTCTCAATTACCTCAGACTGTATGTCTTAAAAAGGGACTTATATCAATATTTTGTTTTGGCTAGGTGAAAATAAAAGAAGAACTTGATATTAAATCATTAGAAACATTTTGCAACTCTGTGATACAGGCATGTGTTTTTTTATGACGTATTATGCTGTGGTATGTATGTTGCGATGATTTAGGGTATGTAATAATCTTCCATTCTGCATTTGTAGGGAGCTTCATTCCTCTGTTACGAGAGCTGGTTGCTGAGTTCACCCTGACAGACAACCCAGCTAACACCACCACATCTCGTCTGCGCTCCCTCTGTCATGAGAATGATTCCATCATCCTAGGTTCCTGGATCCAGGATACAGATCACAAGTCAGTAGAGCTTCAGCTACAGCCAAACAGTGCATCAGGATCAGGAGCACTCGAGCATGATCCATCATCTCTCTACTGGGAGATTGGTCATGTAAGTAGATCTCTCTATGTCTCTCCATTTGTTTATGTCTCTGTCTCTGTCTTTATCTCTGCCTCTGTCTCTTTCTATGTCCCTGTCTCTGTCTCTGTCTTTATCTCTGCCTCTCTCTCTTTCTATGTCCCTGTCTCTGTCTCTGTCTCTTTCTATGTCCCTGTCTCTGTCTCTGTCTTTATCTCTGCCTCTGTCTCTTTCTATGTCCCTGTCTCTGCCTCTGTCTCTTTCTATGTCCCTGTCTCTGTCTCTGTCTTTATCTCTGCCTCTGTCTCTTTCTATGTCCCTGTCTCTGTCTCTGTCTTTATCTCTGCCTCTCTCTCTTTCTATGTCCCTGTCTCTGTCTCTGTCTCTTTCTATGTCCCTGTCTCTGTCTCTGTCTTTATCTCTGCCTCTCTCTCTTTCTATGTCCCTGTCTCTGTCTCTTTCTATGTCCCTGTCTCTGTCTCTATCTTTATCTCTGCCTCTCTCTCTTTCTATGTCCCTGTCTCTGTCTCTGTCTCTTTCTATGTCCCTGTCTCTGTCTCTGTCTTTATCTCTGCCTCTCTCTCTTTCTATGTCCCTGTCTCTGTCTCTGTCTCTTTCTATGTCCCTGTCTCTGTCTCTGTCTTTATCTCTGCCTCTCTCTCTTTCTATGTCCCTGTCTCTGTCTCTGTCTCTTTCTATGTCCCTGTCTCTTTCTATGTCCCTGTCTCTGTCTTTATCTCTGCCTCTGTCTCTTTCTATGTCCCTGTCTCTGTCTCTGTCTCTTTCTATGTCCCTGTCTCTGTCTCTGTCTTTATCTCTGCCTCTCTCTCTTTCTATGTCCCTGTCTCTGTCTCTGTCTCTTTCTATGTCCCTGTCTCTGTCTCTGTCTTTATCTCTGCCTCTCTCTCTTTCTATGTCCCTGTCTCTTTATATGTCCCTGTCTCTGTCTCTGTCTTTATCTCTGCCTCTGTCTCTTTCTATGTCCCTGTCTCTGTCTCTGTCTTTATCTCTGCCTCTCTCTCTTTCTATGTCCCTGTCTCTGTCTCTGTCTCTTTCTATGTCCCTGTCTCTGTCTCTGTCTCTGTCTTTATCTATGCCTCTGTCTCTTTCTATGTCCCTGTCTCTGTCTCTGTCTCTTTCTATGTCCCTGTCTCTGTCTCTTTCTATGTCCCTGTTTCTGTCTCTGTCTTTATCTCTGCCTCTGTCTCTTTCTATGTCCCTGTCTCTGTCTCTGTCTTTATCTCTGCCTCTGTCTCTTTCTATGTCCCTGTCTCTGTCTCTGTCTCTTTCTATCTCCCTGTCTCTGTCTCTGTCTTTATCTCTGCCTCTGTCTCTTTCTATGTCCCTGTCTCTGTCTCTGTCTCTTTCTATGTCCCTGTCTCTTTCTATGTCCCTGTCTCTGTCTCTGTCTTTATCTCTGCCTCTGTCTCTTTCTATGTCCCTGTCTCTGTCTCTGTCTCTTTCTATGTCCCTGTCTCTGTCTCTGTCTCTGTGTATGTCCCTGTCTCTGTCTCTGTCTTTATCTCTGCCTCTGTCTCTTTCTATGTCCCTGTCTCTGTCTCTGTCTCTTTCTATGTCCCTGTCTCTTTCTATGTCCCTGTCTCTGTCTCTGTCTTTATCTCTGCCTCTGTCTCTTTCTATGTCCCTGTCTCTGTCTCTGTCTCTTTCTATGTCCCTGTCTCTGTCTCTGTCTTTATCTCTGCCTCTGTCTCTTTCTATGTCCCTGTCTCTGTCTCTGTCTCTTTCTATGTCCCTGTCTCTTTCTATGTCCCTGTCTCTGTCCCTGTCTCTTTCTATGTCCCTGTCTCTGTCTCTGTCTCTGTGTATGTCCCTGTGTCTATGTTTGTCTCTATGTCTTTGTCTGTGTCTGTGTCTGTGTCTGTCTTGTCTCTTTCTATGTCCCTGTCTCTGTCTCTGTCTCTGTCTCCATCTCAGTCTCTATCTCTGCCTCTTTCTCTTTCTGTGCCCCTGTCTCTGTTTCTGTGTTTGCCTCTGACTCTTTCTATGTCCCTGTCTCTATCTCTGCCTCTGTCTCTGTCTCTTTATGTGTCTCTATCTAAGTCTCTATCTCTGTCTTTGTATCGATTTCTATGTCTTTGTCTGTCTCTGTCTCTGTCTCCATCTCTATCTCTGCCACTGTCTTTGTGTCTCAATCTGTCTCTGTCTCTGTCTTTGTCTTGTCTATATATCTATCATTCTTTCTTTCTACTCAACATGGTATCATTGGTATTATTATGGGATCATATTGGTCAGAAAATTGCAAGGTAGTGACTTTTACATTCCAAATTCTGAATGTAGATGATACTGAAATATTTGTCCTTTCCACATGCTTTTGCATTTGAAGGAATCTGTTTGGAAGAAACTCACATCAACATTTTCAAAATGAATATGGTTTGAAGCCTTTGGGTAAGAGTTTTAACCTAATGTTCTGCTCTATGTATGTAGTCTGAACAACACTGACTTTGTTTGTCAGCCAAATAGAAAAGAACAAGGTTCAAGAGACTTTCTCCTGTTAGAGGAGTCATCCTATTGGGTCATTGATTTCATGGTTATTGTTCCTTCTTTCCTTCCCTGAACTAAGTTGATGTCAAACTGGCATTGTTTGAGTCTCATTTATGTATGTGGTCTGCTTGATTTGATTGCAGGAGGATGAGGTGCCAGGACCCCTGCCTCTAGGCGTGGCTGTCATAGATGCCTCAGTGACCCTCTTTGGAGTTGTGTTCCCTCATGTTGCGGACAAACATAGGAATAAGATCCTAGAACACTTCCAGGATTGTATTCAGAATGCTAAATCAACCAGACAACAAGCAGTACAGATCAATATCTTCACCGCTGTACTTAGTGCTCTCAAGGTTAGAATTAAGGCTTGTTCATACCTGGCGCGCTCAAGGTTAGAATTAAGGCTTGTTCATACATGTCGCACTCAAGGTTAGAATTAAGGCTTGTTCACACATGGCGCACTCAAGGTTAGAATTAAGGCTTGTTCACACATGGTGCACTCAAGGTTAGAATTAAGGCTTGTTCACACATGGTGCACTCAAGGTTAGAATTTAGGCTTGTTCACACATGGTGCACTCAAGGTTAGAATTAAGGCTTGTTCACACATGGTGCACTCAAGGTTAGAATTTAGGCTTGTTCACACATGGTGCACTCAAGGTTAGAATTTAGGCTTGTTCACACATGGTGCACTCAAGGTTAGAATTAAGGCTTGTTCACACATGGTGCACTCAAGGTTAGAATTAAGGCTTGTTCACACATGGTGCACTCAAGGTTAGAATTACGGCTTGTTCACACATGGTGCACTCAAGGTTAGAATTTAGGTTTGTTCACACATGGCGCGCTCAAGGTTAGAATTAAGGCTTGTTCACACATGGTGCACTCAAGGTTAGAATTAAGGCTTGTTCACACATGGCGCGCTCAAGGTTAGAATTAAGGCTTGTTCACACATGGCGCACTCAAGGTTAGAATTAAGGCTTGTTCACACATGGTGCACTCAAGGTTAGAAATAAGGCTTGTTCACACATGGCGCACTCAAGGTTAGAATTTAGGCTTGTTCACACATGGTGCACTCAAGGTTAGAATTAAGGCTTGTTCACACATGGCGCGGTAAACTGAAGTTCTTTGCATCTAAATGAATAGCAACTGCGCTCAACAAATAACTTTTGCATCTTAACGTAGCTCTGTGTTACAAGATATAGAAATGAGAAGCAATTACACTTTATATCATGAGTTTGCTGCTTCATATCTGAATGATCATTTGGGGTCAATTTGTTTGCAAAGGAGATGGTGTGGAAGACCTATTGAAATGATACAATTTAATTCCTATGCATAACACATATTTTGTAAGGGAAAAATGTGTGATAAATGGCATTATAATCTGACTTATCTCTTTTGAAATAACGTCTTTCATATGTGAAATTTAGAAATCATCTGGGGAGAAATCATAAATTTAATGATACTGCTTAAAAAATAAACCATTGTACCCTTATACAACTTTTAAAAAGAATGTAATGTAAGTAGATAACTCAAAACTCTAGTTTCACATTTTCTGATAATTTCTAGAATTATCTGTGATACATTGCAATAAGTGACTTAGGAAATCTTCTGCATCATAGTTCATACTGCTCTTCCTGCCTGAGTCATAGATGTATCTGGTTTATTCACAGGGCCTAGCTGATGCCAAACAAAGACTTGTAAACACTAAGGTTAGAAATGCTGCATACGCTTTGATCATGGTAAGTATAACAGCAGCCATCTTAGTTAAACATTTGTTTGGTGTTTTATTCCTGTCCAGGGCCCCGTTGCGTAAAAGTTACAATTGATGGTAACTTTGCCATCAATGTCAACTACCATGGTAACAGGGCTCAACAGCCAATCAAAATCAAGGTTTCCATGGTAGTTTGTCTAAAGTGACATTTTTGTGCAATAAGCCTAATATTCCTGAGCATGCTCAATTGAACTTATTTGTTAATATTTAATAACATTGCTTTGATTATTTTGATAACTACTTATCCACATCTTTTACACATTTGTCTAAATCTTATATTATATTGCTGTGTGATGTTACCATTGTTATTTTGTTATATTGCTTTTGTATTTTGATGTTTGTATTACAATGTAAATATCTGATCACTATGTAAAACAGACAATATCAGTCTTGAGCTGCATGTCATATTTTTCTTTTTTGATAAACCAATTCAATTATTACTGACAAAATGTACTGATCCTTAGCATGTTCAAGCTCCCTTGGACACACAGATTCAAAACTTGTTTTGTCTCATGTTGTATCACATTGGTATCATGTTGTATCACATTGGATGAGTAATCATCATTTTGGATGGTTCAAACTGTTCTGAGAGCTCGAGGCTGTATTCCTTTTTTTTTGCAGAATATCCTTTTTGTGTAATTTGCTTTGATATAAGAAATATGTATACTATGTGTTAATGTGATTGCGTTGTTACTTGTTACAGGGTGCTCTTAACAATGGCAACCCCATTCTCAGATGTTCAGCAGGGGAAGCCTTGGGCAGAATGGCTCAAGTTGGAGGGGATAATACCTTCATTGCTCAGACGGCTCAGATGTGCTTTGATAGGTAAGATCCATATCAAACCTGCTCCTTTGGTGGATATACTTTACTCTTTTCATTAATTTGTCAAAAACCGATTTGGTCCCATGCTACCCATTATTAAATAAACTAAACTGGCTTCCAGTTACTGAGAGAATACAATAACAAATACTTGCTGAAACTTGTAGATCTTTATCCACTATTCATCTCTTCACTATTTCAGCAGCAGAGAACATTATTGTCGATTTGATCTACATCAGCTCTTTCCTTTTTCATTCCCAATCCTGGCTGGCTTCAAATTCTTTCAACCCATTGCCCCAGGTCTATGGAAAAAACTCCCTGTATTTCTGAGAAATAGTACTTCACTAGACTTCTTAAAAAAAAAAAACATCTGAAAACATACCTCTCCAATTCTTAATTTCTCCTTAGACTAAGGAACAGCTCCTTGTATCCTCTGCAAAAGAAGCTATATAAATCCAATTATTGTTAATTTTATTTCATCTTGTTTATTGTTGCAGATTAAAGACGGCTCGTGATGTGGTATCAAGGACAGGTAACTCCCTAGCTTTGGGATGTCTTCATCGTTATGTAGGTGGTATGGGGGCTGGTCAACATCTCAATACCAGCGTTAGTATCCTTCTAGCTCTAGCTCAAGATATAACATCCCCTGAAGTTCAGGTTAGTCAAACATCTATCCATCACTTTAAACAAAATATGAATTGAATGATTTGTTTAACACTTCTGCACAGTGGCTCATTTGCCACATGCTCATTTGGACACAAAACAAAAGGTGCTAATTGAGGGAAGGCTTGCTTTGTGCAACACTGGATTTGCAAAATTACCCATTTACGGTCTTAACTAGCTCTATGAACATCTGTATAGATTAATATATTCTTGCGTTAACATATTGAGGACAGTGAGAAAGGGGGGGAGGGGGGATTTTGGTAATGCATGGTATTCGGCAATAAATCGGTTAAAAAGAACTATGTCTGGAAAGTTTTCCTAGAATTAAATACAAAAGTAGAATGGACTTCACACATTCTATTTCTGTTTACATGTTCATTCATGATTACCTTCATGTACACTTGTTACGATATATATATATTTTGTTTATGTACATGATCATTTAGATGTGGGCATTGCATGCCCTAGCTCTGATAGCAGACACTGGAGGTCCTATGTTCAGATCTTACGTGGAGCCTACCCTCTCACTGGTCCTGACCCTTCTACTGAGTGTACCGCCCTCTACAGTTGAGGTTCATCAATGCTTGGGACGATGCCTAGCAGCTCTCATCACAACCCTAGGGCCAGAGCTTCAGGGTATGTATCCTGGGCTATGGGCCCATGTCCAGTGGGATCAAGTCTAATCATAATCATAGTGGCTTCTTTTATAGGTCTTATATCTGTCACACTTGACACTCTTTTTGATCCATTTTTTTTTTAGTTTACCCCAGCTCTAGCAGGGCAGCTCTTATGGCACTCTAGTATTTTGAGGGATTAATTCCTGTCAGGCACCCATTTATCCTACCTGGGTTGACTTTTGCAAATGTAGTTAAACGTGTCGCATACAAAATTAGTTGGGTTACAAGGACTCAACCCTGTACCTTGTAACCCATAGTTCTTGACTTATCTTCAAGACCATGACACCTTTAAGATCAATCGAGACTGTGAAATGCTTGCGCTAGTTGGTCAAGAGCACATTCAGGTGTTTGAATTCACATTGTACAACTACTTGCTTCTTACATATACTTAGTCTATTGAACCATGAGCTAGGACACAATGCCAATATATTTCCTGAACTTTAATGTACTGTTATTTGCTGCGATGATATTAATGGGCCCAAATACTTTGATTAGATAAATGAATACGTAATTAGAGTTAGGTTTAGAGTAGGGTTAGGGTTAGAGTAGGATTAGGGTTAATAAAAAGAGCTTTATTGACACCCAGAAGAGAATACATCTGTACATGTTACTTGTTGTTTCTTGATGATCAGGTAATCGAGGTAACATAGCCACAGCGAGGACATCATGCTTAGTAGCCTGTGCTATCATGCAGGATCATCCAGACTCAGTGGTTGGAGCAGAAGCTATAGCATGTCTTCAACAGCTTCACATGTTTGCACCTCGTCATGTCAATCTATCCACTCTTGTTCCTGATCTTTGTGTAAGTCATATGTATTATATCATCTTTATTAGCCCCTGTTTTTTTTTTGCTCAATCCTTGTTTGTGTGTTTGTTAGATTTATCACAAGTTTATGATGTGCACATGTAATTATTTAGTATTTTCTGTTGAAATTTGGAGGCAGTCAAGACCTGTTCCTATCATTGTTTACTAAGATAACTTACTTTAAATTATGTATTTCAATTCAATTTCAATTCCAATTTATTTTTCCATTAAAAATATATTGGAAGGACCTGATTGTACAAACTAGTAGGGGCTATGTACAAATATCTAAGTGAAAAATATTTCAACCGATTCATTTTATCCATATCAGGGATATACAAGTATTGATAAACTTCAGAACTTATCCAGAAATGAAACATGATTGTATTACTTTGTAAATATCATGTAATTATGAGAAAGGCTTTTCTCAATATTGGTTTGATTAATAGTGAGCATGGCTGCACATTATTTTGTTGTTTTTGACTCAGACTGCTTTAGGAAGTGTTCATCTGTTATTGAGGCGTGCAGCGGTGGCATGTTTACGACAACTCTCCCAACGTGAAGCCAGAGAGGTGTGTGAGTATGCCTTACAGCTGGCTAAGACTGAGAAACACAATGTGACTGTACAAGGTGCTAAGTCAGATGCAATAATTACTGGTGAGTATTCTTCTCATTCATCTCATCCATCTTGTTAACAAAACAGTTAGAAAGCTTAACATTGTTTAAATATGCTGTGCTAAACCATGGCAGTTTTTGAATGATGATGTAATTAAATACGCTTCACACTTCTGTACCTTATAACACAGAGCTCAGTAAATAAACGTAGGGCTTTTGTTGCATGCAGTTGCCATTCATTTTCATACTCTAAAACAAAATGCTGTGATTTACCTCTTCACATATAAAGCAGCCTTAAGGGTTAATTGCAGTATGTTTTACTTCATTTTCAAAACAGCTCTTTTAGAATGTACTTCCTTGTGGTGTAGTTACCCACATGATTATCTAATTACTCATCCATCCATCTATAATCATTACTAGATGGATGTTCATCTCTGGCAATAAATTGCTACATGTACTATTCTCATTGGTTAATTGCCCTCAGGAAGTGTGTTGGGGTAATAATTTTTCAAGTTTAATCATCATTTTTTTGGTAGAGGTAGCCAACCTACATGTATAATCAAATTCTTCGCACTTTTAGTTACAGTGACTCAGTAACATTTTTTAAGGTTGATGAACAAACTGTATAAATTATGTATGAAATGTTACTTATTATATTCCTTCTGCTGTACGTACCCTCTAACAGGCAAACAAATCCTGAGAAAATTTTCAAACCTCAAAAGTAAATTCTCCCAACCACTTTCGAATTTTCTGAACTGTTTTTCTTTGAAATAAGACATAAAACAGGCTTTAAAAAATCTGTCACCAATGTCTGGAATGACATATACATGTAGAGCCAATTCATTGCTTAGTGATGATTTGCATTCACCTAAAATGTAATTAAATTGTAATAATATAGTTGGGAGAATTAAGAAATCGATCAGATCAGTTTTTCCCAATTTTTATCATTAATAATGGTTCGCTTTCACTCAAACTTGTAGATTATCTTTAATTGTACATCTAAGTATTGAAGTTACTACCTTAGCACTATTTTCTCTCATCTGAGCAATGTTACAAAGTCCATTTAAGCGAAGATGAATCTTTTATTGAAGGTAACTCATGTGACGTAATGCTGTTCAAATGATGTGTGATATTCACAAATAGTACTTCAACTGTTTAATAGAGAACACATGTTTCTTGAGTGTGAAGTGAAATCCAGTTTGCATATCTATGTACCACTATATAAGATTATAAGCTAGAATGACTCTTTTTATTTCAGAAACGGGTTTGGAAGGTCTACTCTTCACCATGCTAAACAATGAGACCGATGCTAAGATGTTATCCAATATTCATGATACATTAATCAGTATGTTACATGAACTAGTCATGGAGAATCTAGCAGGATGGCTTACTCTCTCTAAGGCTGTCCTCTCAGCTTCTACAGGTTCGTTCCTTATTCTCTCTCTCTCTCTCTCTCTCTCACCTCTCTCTCTCTCTCTCTTTATCAGTAGATGATGTACAGTCAAACATGCTAAATTATTATTGATAACAATTTGTATGAAACAGGGCCCTGCTCTTGTGACCTCCTGTACAGAAAGATTACATGTCTATAAAGACCCCATTGTCTGTTTTCCCTTGTGTTGTGTTTCTTATTGAGACATGTACTAAAAGAACCTGTCCATAAAGCAGTCTTTATATACAGGTTCCACTGTGTATTTAATTCATGTGTAGCAAGTTTCATGTAAACTTTTGATTGAAATATTTACTAAATGACTGATAAAAGTCACAATTTTGTTTTATGTACCCAGTGATGTTGGAGTTACATCAAATTTGATGAAAGATACTGCCACTTGGGCCATACATTAGAACACTGCTGTATAATCTTTTTTTACAAAATAGTGGTTTATATTTGAAGAGTTTAATTCCAAAAGGAGCTAAATCCACTTTGGGTATTTTCAAGTGAATCACCTTTTCCCCTTCATTCTACCACTTTCCCTTCATCTTTGGATATATGTTCCTGGTGTTACCCTTGACCAATAATACATGTATATGGTTAACAAAAATCTACCAAGTATATTTTATTTTTGTTGAATTTTTGAACATTTTTTTTCATGGATTTAGCTCCTTTTTTAATTAAAAAAATAAGATGAAATTTCAGAATGTGATATAGTGCATTTTATTCCCATGTAGGAAATAAGTATTTAAAGACAAAACTCAAATTTTATATAAATCGGTTTAGCGCCTTTTGGAATGAAGCTCTTCATTTTTTTGTTAAATACTAAAATTTGTTGTTGATTTGAATCCTAGATTCTGATTCCTTGCCGACACCAAACAAGTCCAGGGAGGAGATTGAGGTGGATGATGAGAAGAGTAAAATGGATGAAGATGTTGCAACGTTTAAAGCTCCTGACAAGATTGACACTCATCCAACAGGTAGAGAATAGTCCAATCAACTTCTTTCTAAAATAGAAATTTAGTTGAATATTCTGTAATGATTTAAAGGTCGTTTGCAAATCAATATCATTAAAAACAATATTGGCATTTACAGGTATATAGCACTCTTACAGTAACTGTTTCATAGTGCTTAGATTATTCATGTATTCATCTCGTAATTATTTGGAGTGCGTAGTAATGTTTGCCACTTTCATAGAAAATACTTGATTTGCATCAATCTGTATCTACATGTACATGGATGTGTTGGGGTTTGAAGATTGTAATGCTAGTTTCCCATAAACTATGATTTAGACTGCACGAGTGAAATAAATGACTCCTAGAGTTTGGAATAATACATATAGAGTGTGTGGTCATTGCTACTCTCTCAGGCCATCCTCTGTCAGCAGTCTCAACATTTGTAAGAAAAAATCCTTTGTGTGTGGCCTATTCCATCTCTTGGTAGTAGATTAATGCAGGCTACTGTCTCATAATACAGAGGTTTAACTTGGTGTTTTTGTTGTGTGATGTGTTCAGTCCCTCCTAGATGGCCTACGAGAGTGTTTGCAGCAGAGAGTGTACGTCGTGTCATTCAGATCTGTGATGGTAACACAGTACACTTTGATGTAGCTCTAGCAAGAGAGATGAGAGTCAAGACTACTACAAGTGAGTTTGATTTGGCGTTGCCTCAAAGTTGTATTACAGAAGAAACCCACAAGTATGTCAACAATAGATATATTTATTCATTAGCCATTTTCATGGACATCCTAGGTTACTTGACTTAGATATTAGTTGGATTAACAACTGGCATTGTTACAAGTAAGGATAGTGGCTAAAGAATATGGCATGGAGTACAATATTATTTCACACAATCATGTATTTCTGGCTTTGACCACTTGAGGAACCATGTTCCGTATACAATTAAGTACATGTATCTGCCAATGTTATAGTTCTGTCAGTTGGTGAAAAATAGCTGATTGATGTCATTTTAACTAATAAATCTTTTCGGGTAAAATTTGAGTTGCATTGAAATTATGGAAGTATAATCATCATACTCTTTTACAGACAACTACCTAGTGTTGCATCTGTCAGACCTGGTGCGTACAGCATTCATTGCTGCTACATCAGAGAGTAACCAACTGAGGAAAGCAGGTCTACTACTGCTTCAGGATATCATCAAGCAGTTTGCTAGGGTACCTGAACCAGAGTTTCCTGGTCATTACATCATGGAACAATACCAAGCACAGGTACGTCATCTTAAGGGGGTTCTGCAGAAATGTTTGTGCATACCTTAGCTGCGCAGGGCCAGCTGGCTCACAAGCTTAGTTTCTAAAGAGGTCCTAAAACCATTCAGTTTATGATGTAATCAAGTTAAAATATGTTGATTGATGTACTATTACCAGTCTTTTTTCTTATGTAACATATAATATCATGTTTTGTGTGGTTTTGAATAAAATGAACTGAACTGAACTGGTTATATATTCACCATGCACAATGCCTGGAGTTCCCCGGAATCGTGTACAGTAAATACATGATCAGCTGGTCCTGCACAGCTGAGGTGCACACAAACATTTCTGTGGAACCTCCTCAAAGCCCCTCACTATTTCAACCACAGAGAACATTAATTCACTTTGATCTTCCATTTTCATCCCCAAGTCCAGAAAACAGGCTGGCTGGCTTCAACCCCTTTCAATCCATTGCCCCACATCTATGGAACAAACTCCCTGCATTTGTGAGAAATAATACTTCATGTGGCTCCTTCAAAAAACATCTGAAACAATACAATTGTTTATTTGTTGGTTGACTAAGGGTCAACGTCTAGTATCTTCCGGAAAAAGCTCTTTATATCCAGTATTTATCATTATTTATTTATTATTATCATTATTAAAGCTACTTTACTTTTTCAAAGAAAGTGACAGTGCATAGATATCATGTTAGCACTATTTGAAACAGCTTTAAGTGAATGGATTATTATTAAGTGTGTTAAAGAGGAGTTATGGAATCAAGGTAAGATATTTCTTTGTTTACCGACTGCCATGAGTAAAGATGACCTTTAAATCAACTAATGTCATTTTTTAACAGAAAATTGTAGTGTTCTCTTTTGTTAGTTATCTTGCTGGCTAGAACACTTAATATATTAAAGCAACCTTAACAAAGAGATGCTAGAAGTGGTATGATGAACCTAAATACATAAGACTAAAGCACATTAGCCCCAAGTAGTACATCAGGGGAATTGTCTTTTTCAACAACAACAAAAAGTTAATTAAAAACAAATATATATAAGGCCAACCCTTTTTTTTTATTTTTTAAATTGTTATTTCTAATGCAGGGAATAATGCAGGAATACTGGAGCAATGCCTAGATGCATGTTAATGAAAACTCAACCATTGTATTCCAAGTCTGTAAAGAAAAGAAATATAATGGTTGCAGGACTTCCTAAAATAAGTTTTTGACTGTTCTGATGAAATGCTTTGTTTTGATGATTAGGTGGGTGCTGCTTTGAGACCAGCCTTCTCTTCAGAAACCCCATCTGATGTCACTGCTATGGCATGTCAGGTATGTACAACCATGCATTACACAGTATGTAAGATATCCTGTAGATGGCTCCATGTTCTTACATGAAGTATACATCAACAACAAAAAAGGCTAAGATAGCTCTCAAATTGACCAAATGTGTGAAATTTTATTTTATATGTGCTATAATTTGTATTTTTGCTTCAATTTCAAATTAATTGATTGTTTTTTAAATGAGCCATAAATATAAAATACCAATGATGATGATATACAGTTTGATGTATATATATTTGAGTGTTCCCCTGCGAAACATAGATTCAAATAAAAGTTAACTCGCTGTCCTCTTTAGGTTCTAATGGTATTTTTGACCTTATCAAACAAGTTGTCATAGCCTGTTATATTCAGTACATGTACAACAGACGATTGGAACATGCATATAAACTTTGCATTCATAGATGCAGTTGTTCTGTTAGTACATGAATGATTATAAATTAAGATTCACTAGTATGTAAGTTTTGTTGTTGTCTGTAGATGTTTGACTTGGAGGAAGAGGAGAAATGAAGTTCATGTAGGTTATTTGACGCATTCAGTACATTCAGAATCTGTGAGTCTTATCATTTTTGTCCTCTGTGCTATTGATTATGCAGGTTGCTAGTGCGTGGATTGGCAGTGGGGTAGCACATGAACTGAATGACCTGCGTAGAGTTCATCAGCTGCTTGTATCATCCCTGGACAAGCTGAAAGTAGGAAAGGGCGCCCCCTTGCAGCTCTATAGTGAGAGTGCATTCACCATGGAGAAACTGGCTGTCATCAAGGCCTGGTCCGAGGTACACAAACCTGGCATGCAAAATATTAGAGATCAGGATGCTCTTTGAAGCATGCAATGACCCTAAGTATTTTAATTGATCGTCTTCTTCATGATAAATATTTGTAGGACGGTGATTTCTTTGTATATTATGAATGAAAGAGAAAGTGGCAGCCCTTATTAAAGAGACACGAATGCAATGATGTTGCCACTAAAATTTGATCCAAAGAAGTATGTTTTTTATGGTAATTATAGGATCGTGTAAATGGAAGTACATGAGCTACGGCTGAAAGGATTATTCCAAGGGACAAGGTATTCCAGGAGAAATATTCTATTCAATTGCGATGTTGTATAGATTTAGTTTTCATCCTGAGATGACCAAGACTTCCGCTCATTCTCTTTGCTATTCCTGACTGATTTGATTTCTCTTTTAGGTATACGTAGTAGCCATGAAGCAGTACATGTCACCCTCTAGTAACTCTAACACCAACGGAGAGGACTACTCTACAGAGAAACCTTCAGACAGTCTGTTGACCCTGGTCCAGCCTGAGCTCAAATCTCTCAACAAGTATTGGTTAGCTGCTCTGCGGGACCACGCCCTGCTGGCCTTACCGGAAGACTTCACCAGCCAGTTACCTCCAGAGGGCGGTGCCTTCTACAATGCGGAAGCCACCTCCACCACCAGGCCCCATTACCTCAAGGCTTGGGCTCCCATCGTGTATGCTGCAGCGCTGTGGCTGGATGCTGGAGGGTTCCAGGTCATAGAAGAGAACAGTGATGGGAGTTATACCAGTCCAGCTAACAGTGGTCCTATGCTACCAGGTATGGCTGTTATTCCTACTGGTAATGCTGCCTCCATGAAGAAACCAGAAGAAATCAAGAGTGATTACTTCCACCTTATGATTGGTAAGCTCCAACTTTACTTAACATTTCATTGTGGACATGTTTTTTTCACTTTCTTATATATTAAAAAAAACTAAACATGACTGAGCATTATGGTAGGAGTCTCTCATTCCATATGTTATTAGAGGTATAAACATGCTATCAAAACCCTCCTCAATACAATTCAAAGCAGTAAGGATGACAAATTGTTGCGTTCTTAGGATTATAGTCAATTATAAGATGATGACTTAAATCCTAATCAAATGATTGGTTGAAAGCGTACACGTGACCAGGCATTTATTTTGCCTAACGCGTAATTTGGGTAATGACCGGTCATTAACACATCTAGCTTGGTGCTGCTATCATAAGCGCGACACAAGTCACAGGTCCAATAGACGCGCGCAAGGCAAGGTACGCCTCAATTTGCGCTTATTTTAAACCATGGGTTATGTAAATGAGGATTTAAACCAATAGATTTAAAGCTCCTTTGTGAATTCGGGCCTTTGAGTTTGATATGAGGGTGATATTGATCAAATAACAAGGATCCAAGTCATAATTTTATAAAACAAATAATACACATCATTTTGTTCGGGCATTATAAAATTACCCACACTCGGTACCTTTGAAAAAGTCTAACTAATGCCCTCTCTGCTGTGTATTATTTGTATATTAATCTTGGTAATAAGGTATTGCGCAGATCACAGATGAATACAAATTATTCTGACTTGTCATGAAGTATTTTCATAAGGAAGTGAAAGGATATATGACAAAGAAGCTTATTTGCCTGTTATCACTAGCATCATCATCATCATTTCTGAACATCACTTTTGCGACCAGTTTGTGACAGGAGTGTATATGCCAGAACATTTATAAGGAGGGAAAGCTGAATAAATTGTCATTGTAATTTAGTGTATTATTACAAAACTTAATGCATGTTTATGATCACTATTGTATTTAGTGATATATATGAGCAGCATTCATGACTACAACTATACCAATCTGTCGTTCTCTCTACTTACAATTAGGTGTTTGTGTTGAGAATCTGTCTAATCATCGTGCCACCGAGCCCCTTCAGAACATTTCATCCTGTCTTCAAGCCATCCATACCCTCCTGGATGACCTCTGGCCTCGAAGACAGCTCGTCGCTGACCCCTCACTACCCATAGAGCTTCTCAATGTCTTGCATCGTCTACTGCTGACCAGAGAGAATCTCTCCACTCACCTTCAGGTCATCAGTGTGGTCAAGCAGATTATTAAAGCCATGCAGGAGAAGATAGAGGGACAACGCAAGGTCAAAGGTGAGAAGAATGGGCTCATAAGATCGTATTTCCATTAGTTTAGGGATAATGGTAATAATAATACCCAACATATCCATCTCTAGAGATGCTCAAGGCGCATACAAATGATTTAAATTTATATCAGGAATTCAACATACTTAATATTAAAGAAATATTAAATGTTAATTTGCATTATAGATCACACATCTTCATGATGCCATGGTACATGCAATGTGGCACAGTGTGATTATTTGTTTGGCATGCACTGTATAAAGAGAACATTGAAATTTAACAATATGCATTACGCATTAAGCATCGGGTGAGTTTTAAGCCCAATTTTGAAAGTAGAAAGAGTGTTGGCAGTCTGAATAGAGAAAGGTAACTTATTCCACAAAGAAGGAGCTGCTGATGCAAATGCTCTATCCCCCTATTTCTTTTGGTATGTATTTCTTTAAGCCTAACATTATGTAATGAACATAAACCAAAACGACCTGCGGAGTGGGGTGATAGAAGGGATGAAATATATTCTGGAGCTAGATCATTTAGTGCATGATAGGTTAAGAGTATAATTTTATAGATCACACGCTGATCATGGTACTAAATAGATTGATGTGAATATGGGAGACTAGTCATATGTATGAAAGAATTGCTGTTTTGCTTTATTATGATATTATCTTGGAACCTCATCCTGATTGTTTTCTTCACTTGTATTTGTGGACCATGATAGTCATGTTCATTTAATAGGATGTTGTTTCTTTTGTTTTAATTGTTTAGAAATATTAATTTAATGCATGCAGTGTGGATCACTAAAGTTATGGTGTGAAGTACCTGCTTTTAAATGTACAAGTGTCTGTATGCTTTCACTGTGAACCAGGAAGCTGTAAGAAAAGTCCTGGATATGTCAGACTGAAAGTGTGTGTGCCAATGAACAGTCTGCATTGGGTACTAGCAAGAGGAGAGTCAGTTTCCAATCTTTTCATCCTCTAGGTGAGAGTATTGAAAACAAGGAGAAGTCTGAGAATGAGAAGGAGAACCTAGACTGGGATTCTGACATCGGTGAAGGTGGGACAAGTGGAGAGGTGGTCCCTGGCAAGTCAGTGGTCTTTGCTACCTTAGAGGTGTGTCTCTGCATCCTAGTCAGGCAGCTGCCCGCCCTCAACCCATCAGGAGGAGCCAGTGCAGCTTCTATACATAGCTATAAGAATGCAGGACTATCAGATGAAGCTAGTCATCTTATCTCAGCTACAGTCCTCATCATGGCTGAGCTACCGTCACTCTGCTCACCAGCAGGTAACCCTCTCATTTCACTCTGCTCACCAGCAGGTAACCCTCTCATTTCACTCTGCTCACCAGCAGGTAACCTTCTCATTTCACTCTGCTCACCAGCAGGTAACCCTCTCATTTCACTCTGCTCACCAGCAGGTAACCCTCTCATTTCACTCTGCTCACCAGCAGGTAACCTTCTCATTTCACTCTGCTCACCAGCAGTTAACCCTCTCATTTCACTCTGCTCACCAGCAGGTAACCCTCTCATTTCACTCTGCTCACCAGCAGGTCACCTTCTCATTTCACTCTGCTCACCAGCAGGTAACCCTCTCATTTCACTCTGCTCACCAGCAGGTAACCCTCTCATTTCACTCTGCTCACCTGCAGGTAACCCTCTCATTTCACTCTGCTCACCAGCAGGTAACCCTCTCATTTCACTCTGCTCACCAGCAGGTAACCTTCTCATTTCACTCTGCTCACCAGCAGGTAACCTTCTCATTTCACTCTGCTCACCAGCAGGTAACCTTCTCATTTCACTCTGCTCACCAGCAGGTAACCTTCTCATTTCACTCTGCTCACCAGCAGGTAACCCTCTCATTTCACTCTGCTGACCAGCAGGTAACCTTCTCATTTCACTCTGCTCACCAGCAGGTAACCCTCTCATTTCACTCTGCTCACCAGCAGGTAACCGTCTCATTTCACTCTGCTCACCAGCAGGTAACCCTCTCATTTCACTCTGCTCACCAGCAGGTAACCTTTTCATTTCACTCTGCTCACCAGCAGGTAACCCTCTCATTTCACTCTGCTCACCAGCAGGTAGCCCTCTCATTTTACTCTGCTCACCAGCAGGTAACCCTCTCATTTCACTCTGCTCACCTGCAGGTAACCCTCTCATTTCACTCTGCTCACCAGCAGGTAACCTTCTCATTTCACTCTGCTCACCAGCAGGTAACCTTCTCATTTCACTCTGCTCACCAGCAGGTAACCTTCTCATTTCACTCTGCTCACCAGCAGGTAACCTTCTCATTTCACTCTGCTCACCAGCAGGTAACCTTCTCATTTCACTCTGCTCACCAGCAGGTAACCTTCTCATTTCACTCTGCTCACCAGCAGGTAACCCTCTCATTTCACTCTGCTCACCAGCAGGTAACCTTCTCATTTCACTCTGCTCACCAGCAGGTAACCCTCTCATTTCACTCTGCTCACCAGCAGGTAACCTTCTCATTTCACTCTGCTCACCAGCAGGTAACCCTCTCATTTCACTCTGCTCACCAGCAGGTAACCTTTTCATTTCACTCTGCTCACCAGCAGGTAACCTTCTCATTTCACTCTGCTCACCAGCAGGTAACCTTCTCATTTCACTCTGCTCACCAGCAGGTAACCCTCTCATTTCACTCTGCTCACCAGCAGGTAACCCTCTCATTTCACTCTGCTCACCAACAGGTAACCCTCTCATTTCACTCTGCTCACCAGCAGGTAACCTTCTCATTTCACTCTGCTCACCAGCAGGTAACCCTCTCATTTCACTCTGCTCACCAGCAGGTAACCCTCTCATTTCACTCTGCTCACCAGCAGGTAACCTTCTCATTTCACTCTGCTCACCAGCAGGTAACCCTCTCATTTCACTCTGCTCACCAGCAGGTAACCCTCTCATTTCACTCTGCTCACCAGCAGGTAACCCTCTCATTTCACTCTGCTCACCAGCAGGTAACCCTCTGATTTCATCCGTTCAAATGAAAGAAAGATAGTTAGGATCATTTGTTTCATTCAAAAGGGACAGCAGTATAAGGTTCCTCCGTAGTGCACTGTTTTCTCATTTCTCAAAGGCAGCACTAAGAATGTGATATGAAGATTCACCCGACTTCTTTGGTACTTGGTAGATGATCCTCTATTAAAAGATACTTCCCATGGGATTTAAACTTGAAATGGTTGTGGTAGAGAGTAGACTGAAGGGGAGATTTACATTTCATTGCATCTGGTTATCTAACTATTGAAGGATGTTGCATCAGGACAGTTGAAAATATTTTCCACGTGATTGGGATCCATTATTAGCACTAATTAAATATAAGAATATTTGAAAGAATTGCATGTCATTAAGCCTATATACCTTGCTTATGACTCAAAGCTTGAACAATGTGTTTAGATGTTAGACATGAGATGATAGACATATATGGCTCACCACTGAGTGCCCATATCAGCTATTCAAAATTAAAGATGGTTTTGAAACAAAATGAAATGGCTATACCGGTACTTTATATCCAAATACATGTATACATGTATGTGAAAAATTGGTAATATTCTTAAAGTTGATACTCTAAGCAAATAAATGTCCCTTAATTTGTTACCTACGGCAAGTTTATGTTATTTTTAAGTTTTTCAATTACTTAGTAAATCACCAAAAAATTCTGTCTACTCGAAATCCTCAATTGAAATGTCTAAAATATCCGCCTCTCTTTGCATAGAAAATCAGTCACGACGCTGGTCTACTATTTATGACCTCACGTCCGGGAGAGAGTATATTCACGTACCCGGATGTTCCATAGCAAACATGTGCAGAGTGATACGATTTTCTGCATATTTTTGTTTCAAAGGCTGAAAAGTCTAATAAATCATAATTCTATGTACAATTCTTTACCTTCCCTCTAGTACTTCATAGTATTAATATCAATTCCCCTTTTAAAAATTATGACATATACATGCCAACGATGTGCTATTAGTCGATATTTTCACCATGTAATTTTTGTTTTGGTGTTGAAATCGGCACAGGCACGGAGTGAACAGTAGCTGTCTACCCATGCACAGTTCATTACCATACACTACAGCGATCTCCCGATGGTTTCTTCTTCCTTTTTCCCATGTCTGTCGCCTTCCTTGGCCCTGAACATCCTTCATCTACCAATTCTGACACCGGTAGTCAGGAGCAAGTCTTTGTTAGTTGTTTTTCTTAGCTGGCAACGTCGCTTTCATTCTCTTGCAATTGCCGATAAACATATAACTAGCGCACGTACGTTCCATCACAAGCAAGCAGCGCCTAGAGCAGCGGCTTGGTCTTACCTCCCGATTCTGCTCGCTCCACGAACGTTCATGCAAGAGCCGCATCACTCGCCAAAATATTATAGAGGAAGCGCGCTTGCATGATCTCGTTCAAGTTTGATATTTTACAACATAAAATGTTTAACTGGTACTGTATCCTTTTTTGAGGCAGTCACACACATCTATGATAAGTACTATCATAGTTCTAGACCTATTCGTTTTACAAAACTGCTCATGTACATCTGATGACAATATAATGCATCCGCCTATTCATAAGTGCACGATTTAACTTTAATTCCTAAGCAGTAAACTCGTCTTAAATCTCTACCAAATAGGTGAATATGAGGATATAAAAAGAAATCAGCGACTGGAAAATGTTGCTTCGTTATTCTTCATTCAAATGAAAACAGAAAATCCATCAAATATACTCCTTAACAACAACAAATCTAAGCTCTGACAGGATAGCATTTACGTAGGGATATCACTGCCATTCACTCTCACTGAGCCCATGACTCCCGTTCGTGACGTCACGGATAGAGGCCCGACTCTACGTGCACTTCCGGGTTTCAGACTTAGATATTTTGGTAGAGTTTACTCGAATAAATTCATTATTCGAAACTTGTTTTGTCGGGTGGACACCATTTGGTGTTATTATGGGGGTTAAAAGCTTTCTATTTATGTAATTATCTCAGTATTTGGGATTGTCTTAGAGTATCAACTTTAATTTAGGTAATTGAGAGTTCAGGCAAAGTGTATTTGCTAAACCAGTTGACCTTGTATCCTGCAGGAAGCGTATCAGTATTACCCACAATCCTCTGCCTAACAACCAATGTCCTTCGGGAGACAGCCGAGCCCTCTCTTGATGGTAAGAGTGCTCCAACGGTCACATCGTGTATGCAGGCCCTGCGTTCCCTGGCTACCTGTTCCTTTGTCAAGGATCCTAGATGTGCTAATGATTGGGAGAAGTTCCTTCAGAGTACCCTAGCTACCATCCTCGATTACTCCAACCCAGGTAACTGAGCAGCTTAACAGGCCGGCCGGGCCAACTTCTCAAAACTCTCATGAATCTAAGGCAGTGAATATCTCATTAAAACGCATGTTAATTCTATATTATGTATTCCTAGAAGATTTCCGTTTATAATGATGGTTTCCAGAAACTGGCTTTAGCTCTCATTATTTTCTCTATGTACTAGAAGTGTACGCATGAAATGAAGATGAGACTCAGTAAACTGGGGGATGTGTTATGATGATGTAAGTGTAATGTGCCTTACATTTACTGTATCTTTGTATTACAGATATCAGTAAATATGCTTACATCCCTTGTTGCACACAGATGCCATTCATTTAAACGTTATAAAAAGAACTGCTACATTTACTGCTTTACATCTGAACTTATGGGTGTGATGAATACCTCAGGACTATACTAATGCCCTTCAATAGATGAACAATTGGCACAAGGGATTGAGATGGATTAAGTGGGAGTATGAATCCCAGATCTTGAGGACAAATGTTGGCGTGTCTGTTTACTCATGTATGTGCAATGCTATGGTGTAGAGTGGACTTTTAAATGTTGGTATCTGGTAATTCAAAGAGGCCATTCAAATTGCCGCTTTCAAAAGATCCCTTAAAACATTTTAATTCTCTCAGTAACATAATGCAATTTACCTATGTATTTCATGTTTCTCTTCCCACTCTGAAACTTTGAAAGTGCTATGGTACTTTTTGTTGTTAGCACTCCTAAATAATAGCTACATATTCTTATTCTGATTGCCAATACAGACAAAGACAAGATGGAGGTTGATATGTGCAGTGTACTGTTAGCTGTGGCAGTGTTCATAGCATCAGCTCCTCCCTCCGTCTCAGCAGTCTCATCTCTTCAGGCTCAGGGAGTTGATCTCTTCTCTAAAGCACTCAAATCAGAAGACCCTGTGGTATGTCATTTCATTGGGTTTATATATGTAGCATATTCTTGGTGTCTTCTGTTGATGATTATCTTGGGTATACCACAAAGAGGGGAAACATTTAGATTATTATCTATGATATCTCAAGAGTTTTATTTCTGATAAGTTTTTGACCATGTTAATTTTTAAGCTGATGATTGTACTTTTTTAATTTCTTGTAGAATCATATTAGTAACTGGTGATAGAATAATGTTAAATACCTTTGTTTCTCAAATTCGCCTAGTATATTTTACACATTTTTCTTCTTCAAATTGTAGATTTTTCAACATCATTTCTATCTGTGGAAGACAGAATAAAGGCATTTTATTTCTAAAAGACAACTATTTCATCTGTAAAAACATGTGATGAAAATTATTTAAGAATGCTATATCAATACTAATATTGTATTATAATGTAATTCATGCAAGACTTTCATTCTATTGTGGTTGTCTTCAGGTGAAGTTGAAGTGTCTTCAGATGGCAGCGTCTATCTTTCAGTGTCCACACCGTGATGTCTCAACACCTTACATCCATGCCCTGGGCCCAAGACTGGTAGAGTACCTACAATCCACTGCTGGTAACATACCCCAGAATGATGAATCGGTGGCGGTTATCATTGAATCAATACGTGTTCTGGAAATACTGGTTGGCTTAACGGATGAATCCCATAGTAAGTCAAGGAGATTAGATTGTTGATTAATCTACATAGTTTTTATTTCATTATGCCGTAATTCCCCTAATTATATTTTCTGTTGTGAGCCAGAAGGGCAATAAGTTATAAGTATATAAGTAGAGGTGTTGAGGTCCAGTAGATAAGTTTCCAGACTATGAAAAACAAGGTGCGGGTTCAAATCCCTGTTGCAGCACTAATGTACTTTGGCAAGACATTAATCAACATTTGCCACACTACACCTAGTTGAGGTAAATCAATACCCAGCTGGAAATAATAATTCCTTTAAAAACTGCTTGAGCGCTTTAATGGCAGCTGGCTAAAGCCAGGATAATAATACTGTATTAGGCTGATATTTTTCGGGAGTCGTTGCTTTCAAGAATAGCACACAGTAGAATTAATGATTGGGCTTGATGTATTCACAAATGTTCTCGATCTCATGCCAACATATACACACACAGACTCAGTACATGTATTAGTACACACATGTTTGTTCTGTACGAGGATTACATGCGTACTTCGTGCAATCTGGGCAAACATACGCACGGGGAGAGAAGTAAGACGCTGGGCGGGAGGCGACAGCAATACGTATATACAAGCAGTCAGCTGGCGATCAAGATTTGATGAGGTGGCAATATTTTGGCGTGTTGATAAATTCGCGATAAAATGCAATTTGCGAAAATAAAACCCTCGCGAAAGTTACAGCTTATACAGTAATGGAGTGGCAATTTGCCCGACATGAGCGCTATACACGTCTCCACTATTATTGTCATTATTAATGCCCTTCCACTTGTAGCTCTGAACACACAATATGGTACTAACCCCTGAGGGTGCCAGAGGTGGCAAATCTTGCCAACATGAAAGCAGAAAGGATGTTTTACTTTTGTAAATTAAGATGGGTCAATGAAATATTGGTAGGTTGGTTGGTTTGTTATACCTGACTGCTAAGAGAGCATGTGCTTGTAAGTAAGCAACCAGATTGCCGCCGGCTTTAGGTCCTCTCAGAGGGACTTGGTAATGAGAATTAATGCCTTACCATAGGGTACTAGCGCATCAACATGGTTTTGAATCAGGGACCTTCTGGTTACGAGACCACTGCACTACCACTGAGCCATCCAAAATGTCATGGCTGCCTCGGCTTGGAATCCTGTTTGGGGGAAGTCTGGAAAGTTTTTAATCATGCTGGCACAGATAGGATTAAATATAGGTGTGGTATCAAAATATATCTCTGATAAATTTCTTTCTGTCAGATCCTTTCCATGGTTCTGCATCTGTATTGCTATTTCCTACATCTGATATTGTGCTTTTGCTTTTGGGGTGTCTGAAATATGGAAGCAGAATAAGCATTTTCACCAGATAATTATGAAAGTTGTTCGGAAAACCCAGGGTAAAGGAAAGAAAACATGACAAATTTGATTTATTGTACCGGTATGTAAAATCAGTTTGATTTGCTTTGAATTTTAGACTCCCTGGGAGAAGATTCAATTGTTGTAAAGAAGTTGTTGGCTTGCACCCAGTAAATAGAGATCACATGCTCGATCTTGTAATTGAAATCAAGTCAGTTTGACTTGAGTGTGAAGCGCCACTGCTTATTATTTAATCTCATCATCTCTGTAACCTTTACAGGAGTGCAGATGGTGGCCTTGCTGGTACCAATCCTCATCAGCTACCTCTTCTCTGGGGGTGACACCTCCACCAGCCAACAACAACAGACCAAACAATCAAGAGCCTTGCATGATCACGTCCTTCAACGTCTCATCAAGACAGGTCATCAGTATCCTAATGCCTTTAAGAGTGTCATGGCTGCCTCTCCGGACCTCAAGACCAAACTAGAGACAGCTATCCATGCTAACCAGGCCTCCAACAAGGCTAAGCAGTCTTCAAGACAGCCATCTAGACCCAAGACTTCAGCTCCTCCTAGCATCAAGTTAAAAATGAACTTTAGTAACTTCACTGGCTAGATACATGTAGGAATATCAGGAATAGAAAAAGGCCAAACATAGATGTAGCTCTGTTTGGAATAATGATACTTGTTGTAATGAACATGTAATGTCTGGAACTCTTCTGTGGAGATAGATCCCTGTTGAGCACTATAAGCATATAGAGGGCAAGGTACTTAAAGGAATTGTTTTGTAGTAAATAATCAAGTTCGTTCCCTGCCAATCACCTCTCAGTATTTTATACTGGTACGTGCAGTTTAATCTTTAGGCTTGAGTGAGAGAGCACAATTTAAAATTCTTTTAAAGTTTATTTAACCTGAACTTATTTTAGTTTTTGAACAGATGTGCCATCGTCTTTTTTATAGTTGTAAAGATAGGAATGCTATGACAATCACCAAATGTAATGTTCACAAAGTTTATTAAAGTTTATCATTCAGCATAGTATAATATTTTGTTAGGTAGACGTTGGGGGGGGGGGATATGTAAGAGGGCATGATTAAGTATTGCCTATGTGATTATACTTTCTGAAAACTGGTTATGATAAATTATTGCTAGATAAAGCAAAATACAATGTACTAGTATACCATACAAGTAGTATTTTGTGAGTTTTTACAATGTGCAACTTATTTCAAAAGAAAGTGATGATGATATGATGAATATACTTTCGGCAATTCTATGCAAGTTATATTGCAGCATATCCTTTATGAAAAACTTCTTGTATATAACCTACCCTCCTAGCTCATAACATGTGCATTACCTATAGTATGATGCTTGAATACATGACAATATATAATGGAAAATGATTCTAGTTTGTCAATGGTGCTATAGACATTTCAACATACCAACACATTTGTTTGTAGATAGTGGCCCAAATTCACAAAGGAGGTTTGTCGACAAATATGTTTTTTTACAAACCTGGTTTGTAAAAACGTGTAAAAACGTGTCATATGACGCACGAAAACCAAGGTTTGTCGACAAACCTCCTTTGTGAATTCGGGCCAGTATGTTTGAGTGATGTAGGAGTACATGTGAATAATAACCGTCTCTAGTGTGCATGTTATTTACATCTGCGTGGTTTTAATATCTGATTATTTGGTCTCATTTCTTCAGTATTACAGAGGGGTAGCATAAATGCGTAAAGGTGATCATGCTATGGTTAAATACATAGCTGACACACACAACTGCTACAGGCAGGGTCAAGGGATATCCAATCAAGTTTACAATCCAACCAGGTCTATTAAGCCTTTCTGTAGGAGCATCTTCAGATACAATTTTCTAAACTGAGTGGCTCTAAAAGAACACAACACCCGAGTTTGCAATCTGATGTCATTGTTTTTTTGTTTTATTGGCGAGAACATTCTTTTTGGAGTAAAGAGACACAAAATTACATAAAATGCAGCAATGTCATTTTTATAATGTGCTATTTTGCTATTGTTTTCCTGCCGAAAGCAGCAAGAAATATGCGCATGATGGCTACCCGTACAATTACTTGTGTTGACAAAGGCATGACTGCTCTAGAATCCAAATAGCCTTACCCAAAATTGATGATTTGGGTTTCTTTTTTTACTTTTCTAACCAAAAAAACAGAAACCAATAACATCGTGTCTATGATGTTGTTGAACTTGTAGATCTCAGGTTTTGCATTCTTTTTGGGCCTGGCACCCTGTAGAATTTGTATTTGTTATCAATCCATATTAAAGGTAGAAACAGCCGCAAGTCTGAATTTGTTCAGAATTCCTACCACCCCAATGTGAAATCACCACTATCAATGTGAAATGGATCTTACATTTTCAAAGATTTTGGATACCGTAGTCTATTTGAAACAGGGTGTTGTTGTATTTGAATAAAGATTAAATCTATATTAATACTGCACAATTGGAGGGATCAATTCAAAGCACCTGAGAAATAAAAAAGCTTTTAATTAATATTTGATATTGGTCTAATATGGATGAAAATATTTTGGGCTAAACACAAGTAGAATGTAAAACTGCCTTCAATTTGACTCTAATACACCAGTTTACAGTTGTATCAGTGCGCATGCGCAGACAGTTGACCTCGGGTCATTGGCCCCAAAATTGGGGCCGATAACCTCAGACCTCTGGTATTTATGCGTAAATTAAGATTGCGCCCATATATGCAAATTATGATGTGAGCGCATGATCGAGTAAATAAATTTAAGTAGGCCATGTCATCAGTGTAATCTTTTCACTGTGACGCAACAATACATGTTCATCTGAAAACGATGACATCACTGCCTGCGCGCTGCGCTGTGCGCTCACATCATAATTTGCATGGGCGCAATCTTAATTTACGCATAAATACATGACCTCGAGGTCATTGGCTTTGTTTAAAATGGCGCACACAACTGTAAACTGGTGTATTGGTTCACATTTGGCTTGATTTTCATTGTGTAGGAAGTGTGTGGTATTAGATTAATACTAAGGTTCCAAACCAAGCCAGGATGATAAATGTATGCTTAACTTGATGAAAGTGGATAAGATGCTCATGTGTCGTTGATTTCTATTCTAAGGCTCATTGCAAACTCAAAAGGAGCAGACAAAGATGTTACAAACTGATTTCAAATGAAGTAATTAATAAGTGTATTGAAGGAATCGTTTTACCACAGGTAGTCTTTAGACTGAAATATCAAAATTCTTATAGCTTTATTTTCTGTCCTGAAAGTGATGAAAGGAAGTCTTAAAATATAGAAGAAAAGGTTTATGGATTTACATGTAAAGACTGTCACTGAAAACTTTTCTCCATCTTGTATCGATATGGGCTGTATTAAAGACAATCTTACATGTCATCCGAGTTATTATCATAAGTCAACGTCAATCTTACATCACATGTCAGTACGGTCATGGTTTGCCTCACAAGTAGTTTTCTTCACACACATATGAATAAGCAGTAGATGACATACATGTAACCATGTAATGATTCTCTCTCTGCAACAGTGTTGGTAGCAACCTTGAAAGGGAAATCTTCCCAAATCCATTGGCATTGGAGATTATCTTCTTAGTTCTTACATACTTATTTACGCTCATATCGTACATATATACATACAATTGTTTGTTATATAGCTCAAAATCCGACGAAATATAGTACAATGTTACTTTACATCAACCAATCATACACAGACAAAGATTTTTTTTTTTTGTATTCTTAATGACATAAAGGGTTCATTTCCATCTTTAAAAAAGACTGATATTTAAGAATTATAAGATGCAGCATTCAATGATATTCTATCCCCTCGCTGTGGGAAGATTCAATATTGTTAAACTCAAAATATCTTTGCATTGTAGCAATGTCCCAAGTATGAATATTGAATTTGTTCGTCAGACAAAAAATAAAAAAACCAAGCTTTTCTAAGGCCATGCATTTGAGTGCTTATGCTAGTGCATCATAGACCGTGATTTTACATATCATAGGATTGCTACTAATGACTAAGATACCGTATGATGTACATTTAAAGTTATCTTGTTAATGCTTGTAAATTGTAAATTGACACAAAGAAATAAAAGTGTAATGAATGTATTATTTCCTGTGTATAGTATATGCTTTTAATATATTGTGCAACTCAAAGTGAGGATGTCATGTGCATTGCTGGATAATTGAGCTTAAGCTTGGTAGTTGTAATTGCTGAGGAAAAACACAATAAAACGAAACAAAATGAATATAATGTCAACAATTTATCATGTATATTATCAATGTTGGAATAAAGGTATCTTTTGTGAACCATATCATTGGCTCTTTTTTAATCGTTTTAAAAGAGTGAATGATTTGATTATTAAAAGGTGTTGATTGCTTCCCCTTAAGCTATGTATATACTCCCAAGGTTTGATCTCAAATCATGGATCTGTCGTTTGAGAGAGAGTAAAAGAGAGAGAGGGAGAATGGAGCACACAATCTAGAAATAAAGAGCACAAGATCTGAAGAGAGAAGAGAGAAAGATCACAAGATCGAGAGAGGAGGCAGGGGAAATAGAGAACATTGCATTTGTAAACAAACGACTGAAATGAAAACATCGGGGTTCTGGTTATGGGCAGGAAAAAGTTATTTGACGGTTGACGGGGAGTAATTGTTCATTAGGAAGAAAAAAAGAAGACAGAAGTGAGTGACGATATTATATAAGCCTAGGTGGCTCGATAAGGCAAGCGAAATGTAAGATCGATAATTTCAATGTAGGACAGATTTTGTCAATTCGTTCTTGGTGCCTGGTATGTTTTTTTTATTTCCGTTTCTTCTCTTTCCGAGTTTCATTTTTGAAAAAAAAAAAACGTTTAAAAAACTTTACGAGATACCAAATATAAAGATGTGGCCAGTGGCGGATCCAGGGGGGGGGGGGGGGGGGGATGTGTAAAAACACTTTAATTTTACCTTTTTTTGGAGATGCGAATTCAAATTTTCGGGAGCAAAAAAAAAATGGCCCCCCTTAAGAAATCCTGGATGTGGCCATGGGCCTCAGTTGCTGATCTCTGAATGAATCTGAAGAGTAGGCGGAGCTTCTTGTGTCGTCATCGGCTCACGAGAGGGAGCTGTCTGTTGCTAGGCATACGGGTCATCCGCTAAACAAACCATTGTTGTTTACATACACAGCTGACTTTCGCACGTGCATTGTTTGTGTACGTACGTTGGCGACGCGATATACTGTACCGAACACAAATGCTGCTGCTGCCGAAAGAAATAGACAACTCTAACAATTCTTGAGGTGTATTACACTGTTTAATTCTGCTTCAGTTTCATACTTCAATTTGTCTAAAACCACTAAATAAATCACCATGGACCCCCAGAAAAACTACGAGATGAATAACCAGCGCGAATCATGGTGTGCTGTGGAGCTGAGTCCGCTGCAGGATTGGTGTAAATCAGAGCGGAAACATCATGGAGAGAATTTCAAAAGCTCTGTATTCAACGCTAAACAGGGCCAGCCTGAGAGCGAGACAAGATGCACATTCGAAGTCAACGATAAGACACACAGGGAAAAGAGACATTTTCCAAATAAGACAAGTAAGTTACATGCAATACAAACCAGCTATTAATATTATAAATAATGAGCAGAGCTAGAAAAGATGTTGAAATCTAATTAGAGTAGTCGACTAGTCTATACTTTTTATATAATTATTATTATAAACATAGATCTAGAGTCTACTTAAGTTAGGATGTATTGCTAATTAAGGAATTAAGCCCATTTTACTAGGTGCTTATTTGTCCAGGCCTTACTAGGAATTCGTAACAAGTTAATTTCCATGTTGAATTATTAATTTTTACAGAGATATCACAAGGTCGATCACCCCTCTTTTTTTATAAAACCGATTCCAATTTCTCTCTGAAATACACAATATTGTCTTTAGAGATACATGTAGGGTCTACAATAGGTTATGTTTTTTAATTTCTTGTACATGAATGCAAATCAATGTTTATTAATATTCTCCTTTTGTTTATTGATTTAAAGGTTACAGTCATCTAGCCATCTAAGCAACCTGATTTGCCCTTGCAACTTAGAGTGGAAGGAACTTGTTAACGAGGCAGATGGGAATATATGCTTTCTTCGTTGCACTGAACAGTAAACTTTCAACTTCACTTTGATGCTGGTCATCATACAAGACTATTCTGAATTCAAGATATCAACTCTTTAGATTATCTGCACTCTTCACATCTTGTGACATTGAATTACTTCCAAGTGGCAATAATGAAGTTGGTTTGCGAATTGTGAATGTTTGGTGCAACACTACATGGGGAAGGACTTAGTACAACTTGTGTCATTCATATTATCTATCAGGTTTAAACTGTCAGAGGTCTTTGTGTGCTTTGTAAGATTTTTCATGTAAATTAAAAACAACTTTAAAGAACTGTAGATTTGCATGAATTACGCATACAACATCTTTTACAGAAAGCAAGTGGGCAATAAACATGCCATAACATTAACAGTTTTAGATTTAGATAATTTAGTTGCTTTATATCTTCAAATTTACACCTAGCAGTGCATTTTGTGCTGCAAACTAAAAATAAAGAGCGAGGCAATGAAACAGTGCATTCCTTTTATTGTTTAATAATATTGTTACTTACATGTACATGTATCATGCAATAATTAGGGAAAACAAACTATGCATTTGTGCTCTATTATTATAGTAATGAATGTTTTATTAATCGCTTAAAATCAGTACTTATGTAGACTAGTGGCAACCAGAACATACAAAACTTCTTGATAGAATCTTAGTGTACTTTTTTATGGTTTATCAAAATTATTTCTGGTATTTATTCTCCCAAGACAGAAAATGTTGACTCTTAGCCAATCTGGATTTATGATATTGGAATGCTTTACAAGAAATCTATTTCTACAGAAATTCTGAAATTTCTGGAAATGATACTCATAAAAGAAGGAAAGGTTGAGATTAGCATTGTATAGTAATAGTTGTCTGACATTTTATTACACAAAAAATTATCCATAGGTTTTGAAATAATAAAAATTGCACAAGCAGAGCATATTAGTATAGACATCTTGTGACTCTGTATGATAATAGTAATCTGTTATTCATTTCGGAAAATTAAAATATATGGGACATGTACAATAAATATGTTTTATGTGTGTATTCTAAAATAATGGCAAAATACCATTTAACTCTTTGGAAAATGGGAACCAGTACCAGTAATTAAGATTACAAGATATATGCAAATTTACAGCATTACTTTTATTCCTATACCATACTTTTTGCAATGCTATAAAGCAATTTTTTGATAATTTGTATAATGGAAATTGATATCATGGCAATAATTCATAATAATTGTGAAATGATTTGTACAGTATTATTATGAATAAAAAAGAAGAAAAATGTTTCAAGGTATTGAAAGAACCTTTAGTACAACATGTCCTAATTGTTAAAAACTAATGTATAAAATGTAAACAGAGAATTTATGCAAAGGAAATTAGATGTTTAAAGAGAGAATGCAGAAGGTAATGTGACAACGGTTTCATCATGTTGTACTGCATGGTACAAACTGCCCACACAAAGACAAATGGCCTGCAACAAAAAAAAAAGCAGATATGGAGGAGGCATGATAATATAATTTTTATATATGCAAAGTGATCAGATCGTTAATTGAAAGGATAAGAGTGAGTGTGAAATATGTTGTATAAAGAAAAAGTAGCCAAAGAAATGGGGATAGAAATAAGAATGATGTAAGAGTGTACATCTGAGAAAGGTAAAGATGAGTTGACAAAAGGAGTGAAGAGAAGAGAGAGAGAGAAGAGATATAGAAAGAGGTAGATAGAGAGAGAGGAAAAGAGAGTGTGATAAGAAAAAATAAGCAATAGGCAGCAGTGATTGTAATGAAGAGACAGACCGATTGATGCATTTATTCTAATCCATTCCATCCAATACCTTAGATTTTAAACATGTCATATCATTTAGATGCTTGAACCATGGCGATTGTGACCAGTAAGCTTCTTTAATTGATTACACTATCCTTTCTACCTCATCAAAAAATTCTGATTTGACAAATCGCAGTCCTTTATAAAGATGTCCTCATCTTGCTTTAAGAAACCTTTGAATTTTGGGGAAAAGTTTGAAAGCATTCTCCCGGGTTACTTGTCGAACTGTCTCTGCTGATACCCCTTTGACCTCTGCGATGTAGTCACATGATATGTGGATGTTGCTGGGTTCGTTTCTTGTCTATGAGAGGGAACAACAAAAATGTAAGTGATGATTATCAAAAGGTACAATTTCGTAATCTGTTTCTGATTCATAATTTAGGAAAATCAACGTAGCTCTTACAGGTAAAATATCCTCTATGATATTATGAAGAAATGCAGCAGAAACTTCACACAAATGTGGAGGAATGGGAAATAAAGGAGGAAAAACAGAGATACAGGAAGTAAGGGGGTATGGCATAGATAGGAAACATCTCAAATCATTTATTTATTTTGATATTTATACAGGGTCAACCATTTTCACCAATAGTGGTGGTTTTTCATGAGGATCTGTTTGGTATTACAACAGAATGCAATAACAATCTTATAAACAGGATGGTTGATATCCATCTGTTAAGACTCAACCCTCCCCCCCCCCCTAAAAAAAAGAAGAAAATATGCCCATATGCCTATCGTTTCATTGCACCCATGCACATTTGAATATGGGTAAAATGAATAAGAAATCATGTTTTTTAATGTTTTTATAAATGCGATTTTATAAAAAGCAATTTCACTGTTTTCCGCAAAAAAAAGGTTTTAAACAATTAAAAAATGTTTAAAAAAAACCTTCATGTATAGACGGTAAGTTAAGGAAATGTATTCAATAGAAAATATGTACAGAGTGTTATTAATAAGATAGTAAGGAGTAGAGAACATGTTTAATACACTCGTTACCGGTACTCCTAAATTATCTACATGTATTATAATAATAATCCGTTTTTTTATATAGCGCTCAATACACCGATTCAACGATGTGCCTAAGCGCTTTACAGATATATTATTACCTCGGTCATCGGATTCAGGCTTACCCGCACACAATATATAATTATAACAATTAATGTTAAACTAACTGTCTCGTACAAGAAGTTTCAATTCATTAAGGTCCACGAAATAGTATTATTTTTTTCTAATTACAAAAATTGTTCTGTAACTTATTTGAAACTTGTGTCATTCTTGTCTTTAAGGGAAGGATTGTCAAACAAATATGCTTGATATTTGATGAAAGATTTAAATGATAAGACTCACTTGTTTCTCTGCAGCCAGTGCCGGGGAATCAGTCTCAAGTAAAATCCTCTCTAAAGGGAGCTGTTTAACAAGCTTTTGCTTCTTGTCCATTAGCGAAAGTGAGAGAGAGAGAGAGAGAATAAACAAATTAAATTACAGCTCCTATGATCAGCTCGGGAGCTATGAAACTGGTAAATACATCGGGAAGAGTGAGAGAGAAATAGTTCAAATGTACAGCATATTTTCTTATTGGATCGTCAAATCATCAATTATTCCCCTCATATATCTCTTCTCATTTCAAAACCAATTTTTCATTTTTCATTTTTAGCTACTAGTAGGTCCTAGCCTATAGATGATTTTGACAACTTGATTAACTCATATGTTCCGTACAAATATCCCTGTGCTACATTATATTTTTTAATGGGACAGATATACCAAAGGCTTCAAGATTATTTAACTATGCATGATAAATTTGTACCTGTATTAAAAGGGAGATGGAGCTAATTAATACCAGATATTGACATTTTGCAAAGCCATTGCATTACACGAAGCAATCCTTCTGCTATTATTGGTGCATGTTGTTTTGTGCAAAATTGCAAGTGTGGCAAAATAGCGCCTGTGCAGAGGAGCAAAGAAAGCAAGCAAAGCATTAATGAAGGACACCAACCTGTTCACTCCTGACTATAGAGGGAGGTATGGAGAAATAGTAGCCATATTGTATACCCTGCATAGCTACAGATGGCTTGCCATCAAATGCATGAAGCAATACTTTCTCAGCACCTACAATCAAGAAAAACAAACAGAAGTGAGACTTTATAAATAAGTCTCCAACTTGATATTAATTACATCTCTGTATGAAAGAGATAGGAATTTGTAACATTTTCATGAATTGAACGACTTGTAATCAACCAGGATGATTGACAGTTCTTTATAACATGGGCCCTATAAATTATAATAATTAGATCAATTTATATAGCCCAGCTACTATATAAATATACTCTGCTGCAGGGGCGTACGCAGGATTTTTTCAAGGGGGGGATTTTAAAATATTTTGCTCCCGAAAATTTGAGAATCGCGCCGGCCGAAAAGTCGCTCAGTGGGGGGGGGGGGGGGGGGGGGGGGGGGGGTAAGCGGACACTTTTTTTTTTTTTTTGGAGGCCGAAAAAAATCGCAACGACTCAGCCGGCCGAAAAGTCGCTCAGTGGGGGGGGGGGGGGGGGGGGGGGGTGGTAAAGCTAAGCGGACACTTTTTTTTTTTTTTTGGTCTCAAAATTTCAAAATTTGACATTTTTTTTCGTTGGGGGGGTAAGGTCATCTTATTTAGGTTAGCCGTGGGTATAATTTTTTTTTTTTTTTTTTTTTTTTTTTTTATAATAAAAAAAATAAATAAAAAAAGGCCAAAGGGGGGGGGGGGGGGGGGTTTTAGGTTTTTTTAGGGGGGTTTACATACATTAAAATACCAAAGGGGGGGGGGGGGGTTTGAACCCCCAAAACCCGCCCCCTGCGTACGCCCCTGCTCTGCTGCGCTATTCCTATAAGATGATGACGTGGATGCTACTCAAGTGATTGGTTGAAAGCGTACACGTGACCAGGCATTTATTTTGCCTAACGGGTAATCGCGCGTAATTTGGGTAATGACCGTTCATTATATCCAAAGGTAATGACCGGTCATTATCAAAATCATATTATAAAACATCATTTTATAAAACAAATAAAACATAATCTTATAAAACAAATAAAACATAATCTTATAAAACAAATAATACACATCATATGTTTCAGGCATAAGTAAATTTACCCACACTCGGTACCTTCAAAACAGTCCAAACGCCAAGTTAGACTGTTCCAAAGGTACCTCGTGTGGGTAATTCTTACTAATGCCCTCACTGATGTGTATTGCTTGTATAATAGTGCATATCACAAAGACTCAAATGTTCTGGGGATTAACAAAAATTGTAGCTGTCATAACCATTATCATGATCATAGCACACGTACATTTACAAGATGTAAGACCCTTAACTCCAATCTGGGAGAGAGAGAGAGAGAGAACACACTACAGAATGTGTTGTCACAGACAAGTAATGCCTGTGTGTATTGAGCTTTAAAAAGAAATCAGTAACCGAACACATCCAATATTGCTGGACTTTAATTTCATGTATTGTTCACTTAGAGATATTGGTGCATATGTTGTGTGATGATGTGAACATGAGAAACTGATACCTTGTTCATGGAGCAATGCAATAGTGGGTCTGCCTGCAGATCTAGAATGAACATTTCTGTCAAATCAAAGATTGTGAGGAGAAAAAAGTATGTAGAATAGCAACAAATATAAATGTACTAAGTCAGAGTACATGTGGTAATTAGCTGTATGATAGACGAAAGATGGGCAGAAATACAGTATCTCAACAAATCTACAACAATTGGTCAACAAATACTCAAGAATACTCTGTATATTAATATATGGACAATGCATGTACATTTCATTATAGAAGGAAATCTGGGGTGGTATTCAGAAAACAATGTTCTTTTCATGTAATGAAGGAAATTGCTCTGAATTTGTTATAACAAATCAAAAGTGGGACAACTTATTTGTTGTTAATTGCACACAGCTAGCTGCGTTTGCCTAAAGTTAAGAAAGCACCACTGGTAATGCTAATTACTGGCATTTTTAGGTTGATCTGACAATTAACACTATTTATCCTAACATACAAGAAAATGCCGTCTTCAGAATCTACAGCTCCAGGTGAAGTAAATTAATCATCCTATTTGAGAAATATGTATAAAGCTGGGTAAATCACAGGAAATGCGAAGGAAAAAAGTTATCAATGGGTTACTTAGAGTGGTAGATTGAGTCTCTTTGCTAGTTGTATTTATCAATGGGTTACTTACAGTGGTAGATTGAGTCTCTTTGCTAGTTGTATTTATCAATGGGTTACTTACAGTGGTAGATTGAGTCTCTTTGCTAGTTGTATTTGTTTTGATAGGACCAGTCTCTGGATGTCTTTGTCTTCAGAAGTCTTAGCATTTCTTGGAGTGAAATCCAATCCAACCTGAACAAAAAATTGACAAAGACAATGCATTATTTTATTAAACTGGTGATCATAAGAAACATGTTTAACTCATATCCTGCCATGAGACTGATAGCGCGCTATTGTTATAGTGCTCTGTGCACGCGAGCGCGCTACCGTGTGACTGCTTTGTGCACGCTAGCAAGCATATGTAATAACAGTCATTGTTCATGCCCAATTGCACCGTGCTGAGTGCTTTTACAGCGCTATTGAAAGAACCATCGCGTGCATCAGATTATCGGCTTTGGATTACGCGTCTTTGTATACAACAGTCAGATTGGATTTTCTCGAATAATTCAGCGATTTGTTTTTTGTAAAGATTTAAATAACACGCACTTGAACCAACCTTAAAATTAACTTGGCACACAGGAGATTAGCACTGTGGCACTGGGTGCATTGTATGGGTGGCAGCTTAAGAGTTAAGCATTTGATCATAATGCACATATGTCATATAACTCTAAACTGAAATGTGTAAGTCAAAAACATTAAAGTATTCAAATAATCTTAGCAGGATAAAGCCTTATCATTAGCTCTTTACATTCATGAAATACAGGCTTAAGAGTAGAATACTAGTACACCACTCTTTCCAATCAGTCTTGATACTACCGAATAACATAGTTCAGTGACATCTGACCCTTCATATTTCATCGTTTGACCTCAAACTCTACTTAGCGTAAATTCCAATATACATAGTATACAAAACACATATGGGCCAATTCGTTTGGACATTTCTTCATTGCCTGTCACATTAAGAAAGATATCCCACCTATGTGATCTAAGTACAAGACATATATCTACCTATATTCCTTAGGGACAAAGGTTAAATTTGAATCCCTCCATTTATTCACTAAAGCATGTGTTAATGACTAAAATTAATAAGTTATAACAGTCCTCACACCAGAGGAAATATGAATGAATAAACAAATATATGTAGAGGTTTTGTGGTCTGTAGAGATGTCATGGTCAAGGGAGAATTCTCCGGACTGTGAACCACAAGGTACGGGGTTCAAATCCCTGCCACAACACTAACATACTTTGGCGAGACATTAATCTTCATTTGCCACACTCCACCCAGGTGAGGTAAATGAGTACCTGGTAGGATTATTCTGTGAAATGTACTGTGCGCTGATAATAGCTGCTGGACGTAAAACTAGGGTAATAATTTCCAAAGCTCTTTGTATGTGCATAGGGATCTTATATAATATTGTCATATTGTGTTATGCGGTATAAATAAACAGAATATCATTATTATAATTACGATATTATTAAGTATATTGTTTTCTTAAAGTTTCTTGTTCTAAAACAAAATTTAATAACTCACCTCCCCAACAGCTACAAGCTGATCAGCATACTTCTCAATAGCAGGCAAGGCTTCTACGATGTCACTCTCTGTAACACTTCTTTGTGTATCAGGACTTAGGCCCTGGAAATCAAGTAAAAGACACATCTTAACAATTTTCTTCAAGTAAAGATCACTAACAGGAATTACTTTCTGTTCTTCAAACGATCAATAAAACATCATTAAAAAAAAGAAGAAGATATCTACCTGTACATATCATTTGGTAAATTGTATACATTTACTATGTACCTGTGAAATTTTCATGAAGCTTTTCGGGATTTCATTGATACATTAATTAGTAACAGAGGCAGCACAAGCAGCGCAAGCAGACCTTTGAGAAGGCAAGCGGACCTTTGGGAAGGGCACTGAGAAGTTCCTTTCCTAAACCCTGTCGCAACAAACAAAGCAAACTACAATGTACTTCTATCCATTAACATTGAGTTGACAATCATTCCTTTTTTGTTTGTTCACTGTAACCATTGCATATTACACAATGCAATATTCAGAATGAATACTATGTGCATATTAAGCTGAGTATACACCATACAGGGCCTTTCAGGTGGCTGTTGAACTTCAATAAACATTATTATTATTATTATTATTATTATTATTACTTATACCGCGCTTTTCCCATAAGGCCCAAAGCGCTTACAGTGAATGAAAATAAAAATTACATAAATACATATAATTAGAAAAAAAACAGTCTTACAACTACAAATTGCAAAAAAGATATGTTTTTAAGGCCTTTCTGAAGGTAAGAACTGATGGAGACTGCCTGATTCTAAGTGGTAAATCATTCCAACATTTTGAAGCAGATATGTGCGGGTAACTGAATATATGAGACGGAGAGGATCACTGGCTGACCTCAATGCCCTGGCAGGTGTATAAAAATTCAAACAGGTATGTAAATATTGTGGAGCTTGATTATTGAATATTTTGAATACAAACAAGAGTAATTTAAAAATTATTCTTTGTTTCAATGGAAGCCAGTGTAATGATCTCAAGAGTGGCTGAGATGGATGGTCCCTAGGAACCTGAAATATCAATCGGGCTGCCCAATTTTGTAACCGTTGCACACAAATCAACTTAGTTGAGGGAATGGTAGAGAGAAGCCCATTACAATAATCAATACGGGATAGAACTAAAGAACGCACAGCGTTATGACAGGCAGACTGGTCAATAAACCTTCTGATTCTAGCAATATTTCTTAAATAAAACGTAGCCATACTACAGATGTGAGAAATATGGTGAGACATCGACATGCAAGAATCAAATACAACGCCAAGGTTTCTTATTGTTTTTGAAGGGCTAATGAGTGTGCCACCAACATCCAACTGAACATTTGTAGTTCCGACTTGCATCAAGGGAAGAGTGTGTGTTTTGGGGTGGGGTGGGGGTGGGAGAGGGGTAGGATATTAGACACATACCTGGACAGGGTGAACACCTAGGCATGGAAGCACAAAGCCAGGAAAAGATTGAGACAGCTCGATGATTCTCTCAAACTCTCCATAATGCTCTGCTACTACTAATACTGCCTCCACTCCATTCTAAATAGGATGAAATACCGGTAACAACATATAAGATCATTATAGTGGGTTGTGAGTTCAAGTTCATTTTATATCACCACACTCTACAGCAATGAAAAATGAGTTATATGACTGCGCACAGTCAACAATGAATGCCTCCTCTCACTTCCGCACATTTCACCAGGAGCTTATTTCCATAATAACAATGAATATATACTTCATCCAAGTTTGGTTTGAATTGCTTAGATGCTTTTCAAGTTATCTGGTAACAATATATATGTTGATAGCTTTTAAAAGTCACTTTTATGACCCTGTGACCTTTGACTTCTTACACCCCAAATCTAGTCATTTCATCATGTCCATACAATGTACATGTTAGATTCAAGTTTGTTGGTAGCTTTTAAAAGTCACTTTTATGACCCTGTGACCTTTGACTTCTTACACCCCAAATCTAGTCATTTCATCATGTCCATACAATGTACATGTTAGATTCAAGTTTGTTGGTAGCTTCTCAAAGTCATTTTTATGACCCTGTGACCTTTGACTTCTTACACCCCAAATCTAGTCATTTCATCATGTCCATACAATGTACATGTTAGATTCAAGTTTGTTGGTAGCTTTTAAAAGTCACTTTTATGACCCTGTGACCTTTGACTTCTTACACCCCAAATCTAGTCATTTCATCATGTCCATACAATGTACATGTTAGATTCAAGTTTGGTTCAAATTTGTCTAAATAGTTCTTGATTTATCATGGTAACAAAAAGCTGAATGGACAGACATATATGGACAACTCAAAAACAAAAAGCTGAATGGACAGACATATGGACAACTCAAAAACTTACCACCTTCGGTGTAAGAGGCATAAAAAAGTACACAGAAATAATAGCAAAATACAAGTTGCCAGATAGATGTATCAAAACAAAATTTGTGGGGTTCAAACAAAGAACAGTCATTATTCTTGTAGGAACTTGTCATTTGTAAGTAAAGTCGCACTTACCCCCTTAGCTCTTGAAATCACTTCACCAATGTCCTACACAAAGAAAAGAAAAGATTTAAGAAAAATTAATGCAAGACTGTCAAACAAAAAGAAATGAAGACATACCAATTTGATCAAAAATTAAACTGATTTATTTCATTACAATATTTGTGCAACTCATTATACGGGACCAAATTGAAGGAGTTCTGTGATGCGAATTGTTAACAACTGTACAGAGTTGATCCCAGCAAGAGTTGGTTTTCTAAAGGCATTATTGTTATTTTTTTATTCAAAATTCTTTTATTACTCCCATTTTCGAACTCCCTATTATCGAAATAATAAAATGAATGAATTAAAAATGAAAAAAGAAAGAAAAAAGGCTAGCTATATTCACAATTCACATACTTTTGTCAATAACAATTAACATGTATGCATATTATAAGAGACCTACAAATCATTGTACAATGAACTTAATATATTAACAATAATTGAAATCAACATGACAAGTATTAAAGAGTAAGACTAAGAGTTAACAATATTATTGGACTCCTTGCATAGTACTTGTATTTGTTCCAACTTCAATTCGTTTCTTCGGTCTCTTCCAGATACATATTCATTTCACATCATTTGTTTACTCATTTCATATTAATTTACACAGGAAACACAGAAGAAAGGATGAAACCCTCCTTACCCCTCCCCTTCCCTGGCCCCAACTGTATCGATCTTGTTTTAAACTTTTAGGTAAATATATTATTAGCAGTGATTAGTAGGACCCATCTAAATTGGACATGCATGGTCAACTAAAATTCTATGTCGGCCGTCAGTGATTGAGATAATGATTTCTTATTTCCTTATTTACCAACATCTGCACTGCATCAGTGCATCAATTGCCATCATGCATAATCAGCGTGATATTAGGGATCCCAATGGCCCATGCTATATGCATTAATAGGTAGGCCAATGCCCAAATCTAACTTTTTAATTACAGAGCTGCCAACCTTTGGAAAGAGTTTGGAGTGAGACATTGCGAGGGAGCGAAGCGACCAAGCCCGAGGGCGCGAAGCGCCCGAGGGGGGGGGGGTGGTGTGGAAGGGGGGTGTCCCCCCTTGCACGGTAGGGAGCTTTTACAATTTTGCAATTGAAATGGTGCAATCTGGTGCATACTTTAACCCTGATTCCACAAGTACATAAGGCAGGATTCAAATAAGTATATGAGTATAAGTATAATAATTTATTGTCCTTTACAGGAAATTTGGTTTCCACTGGTTACAGAGTATTACAATACAAATATATAAATGAAATATTACAGAACAGTGATAAACATACACATTATGATAAACATACATATTGAATGAGATATTATGTGAGTAAGCCACGGTATATATGGTGGTTATAGAGGTAATATCAGATTCCATTTTACAAAATATGAAGCTAAATTATTTAATATTCATTGATTATCCCATAGTAAATCTTAAAATTATAATAAATACATAAATTATTATTATTATTATTATTGTTATTATTATCGATTACCTTTTTCAGTGGTTTAATTAATACCGGCATCGTTATTATTGTTAAGTTTATTGATGACACATAAATTGTACTTACTGGCTCAATCGTTAGTAGATAGTTGGATGCAGTATTCATGGCATATGTTTGAAATTTATATTATATTACATTTATATTGATACATTACATGGTAGGTTCATAGTAACCAAACACGTTTTGCTTTGGAATTGAAAAGATGGATGGAGTCGGGGATAAAGGATCTTCGGAAACGTGCACGTTGGGTTCGTGGTGTGCACAGGCGTATTCCAGATCTGTTATAATTGAAGTGCTCATTCAGTGGGTGCGAGGGGTCATGCATGATTTGTTTTACTTTAGAAAGGGCATTTTTCTGATACAGATCTTCTATGGATGTTAGATCGGCTCCTGTGATACGTTTTGCTGCCTTTCTGGGACGTTCGAGTAGTTTCTTGGCAGCAATTTTAGCACTTGCATAATAGCAAATTAGGTTGAAGGTTAGGACACTCTGAATGAGGGACTTCAAGAACAGTTCTATCAACTTACTATCTACTCTTAAGTTTTTCATTACCCTAATAAAGTATAGTCTCTTGTTGGCTTTCTTTTGGATGTCTACAATGTTCTTAGTCCAATCAAGTGACTTTGAGATAGTAGTACCTAAATACCTGTACTCTGTAACTTGTTCTACAGGAGTATCATTTATCAAAATCGGGGTATGATCAAAGGGATTTCGGCGAAAATCAATTATGATCTCTTTTGTTTTAGTTACGTTTAGTATTAGGAAGTGGTCATTGCACCATTTAACAAACTCATCATTCTATAACCTTAACGTATGCATGGGTCTACATCTTCAGAAAGATAACCTGCGATAACAGTATCATCCGCATATTTGATGATGCTGCACTCTCCTACATTACATAGACAGTCACTTGTGTAGAGGGAGAAGAGCGCGGGGGAGATGACACAGCCCTGGGGCGCCCCTGTATTTACAATTCTTGTAAATTGTCACTAAAGTACCACCAAAGTCTCAACACACTCTTTTTGGAGAAAAAAAATTTAATCAAAATTCGTTCTCAATAGAATACACAGAACATAGTTAATATAACTGCCATATCAATTATATACAAGCACCCTTCCAAAATCATTCTTACTCTCGTATAAACGATCGAAACCATGAATTTCAATATTTCAAGACAAGAGTTTAAACTCACCTGTACCGGCTGAAGCCTGAAGTACCTACTGTACCATATGGCCGATCTGGTCGTAGAGGGCTAAAGAGGACGGCCCAGGCCCATTATCCGATCGCAAACACTGAGCCACCCGGGCCGGGTCGGGCTGGGGGCCGGGTGCGATGTACAGCGATGACAGGCCATGGCATCGACACTCGCTTGTCGTGTCTCGCACAAAAACCCCGCTTCATAGTAAAGTGACGACGTCACTCGCACACGCAGGATAAGCCAATCGCAATTCACTATCTTGTCTTTGCGCGGCAAACCGAAACCAATTTGCATTGATGGTTTAGCTTTGCGCATGTGTGGTTGAAAAAATGTTGAAACTTTCGGCAGGGATATTGAATATCCGATATAATAGATATGTTTTTGTTTTAGTTTCTATTTTCGGGGTTCAGCGTGAGAGTTCCTATGATCAGCGTGAGAGCTTGAGAATGGGGTGAATTGCGTGAGACTCACGCAGATTGCGTGAGAGTTGGCAGCCCTGTAATTACTAATTTGTTTATAATAAAACAAACATTAAAAGAAAGCATTTCCTTTCACTAAGAAAACTCACCCATCTGCCGACTCCATAATTTCCACAAAATAGGAGATATCCAGCTCTTTTCAATGCAATTCCTTCTACGCCTGGCCGTACGCAAGAGCCTTGAAACGATCAATTTCATGGTCCCAAAAATTACGTCGAGAATTAGACAGGCCGGAGGGAATAGGCGTGTCATTGACCGAACAACAAGTTCAAAACTTCGCGCGAAAGTACATTCATCTTTCGGCTAGCCTTGAATCAGTCGCACACACCGAACCACTTCAACCAGGCAAGCCGCATTAATACAGGCTGAAGTTGAAATCGAAGTTGAAATCAATGCAATGTACGTACAACTACTACATCTACGAGTAAAAAAAGAAGGAAAGAACTAGATCTAATTCATTAATATTTACCTTAGATTGGTATTCCAATAAATTGATTTCCTCATGAGTATTCCTTATGATTTCAGTCGGAGATCTACTGTACAATCAACAAGAACGACCTCCATAATTATCCATGCAGCTGAGCAGCTCACACTCAGAGCGCTACACATGATACCACTACATTATATCGCACATACCATGACATGTGTAGTACCTGGGTCTCTGTTTCTCTTTCTCTCTCTCTCTCTCTCTCTAAGCTGTACGCGACAACTAACCATGTATCATAATCACATCATCCAATCATATCTTTCCGTCCTAACTTCTCAATTGGAGTAAAGACTGCTCACGTAGACATTTTTTTACTGAAATAACTGTACGAGCTCGACACTCGAGTCTCGTGCTGTGAGAATAAGGTACTGTGTGTGAGACTAGCAACATTTGTTCGGAGCTCATATATTATTCATATTATGATGTTGCAAGATCTCTATTTAGGGCTGGAACAATGACACCTCTGTTCACAGTTTCCCTTCTCAATTTGAGATTGCTGTAGCTATCGGCCTCAAACCAACTCAAGATTGACAAAAACATTGTACTCTATCTACCTTCGAATGTGCAGTTTGTAAAAATCTGCAATTAAAAAGATATAATCCTTTTTCTTTATATTTTCTAGTTGTTAAAAGTGACATTTGTGCACATCTGATATGTTAATCTCTATCAAAAGTTCTTTGATATTAAATTGATTCCATATTTTTAGGCTCTACCTTCAGTCATTGAGAAGGATTTTAGTGAGCTAACCTCATCGCCCTCTAGGACCCCTGTAGTTTCTCTTGTTTGCGCGTAATGTTTGTCTGCTAACAGAATTATTGGATTAAAATACGTCAAAATCTGCAAGATCGTCAACAAATGGTGAAAGACCATTACAGATCCGTGATTATAGGTATGTTGTGGAGTGTACAATTGTGTATTTGTTATGGGTTTTATTCCATAGATATTTGTTTTCTTTTTTTCCCCCTTTTTTTTTCTTCTGGTAATTGGACTTGGACGACGAGCGCACAAATTGTAGGCGTAGAAGCCTTACGCCCGGGCATTGGCCTCCCTAGCATTAAACTAGGCCATAAAAAAGGGCATGCAATTAGCATGATGAGAACCTGTGGCCGTGCCCTACCGTAAGACGTATTTGACTAGACCAAAAGCTTCAGTCTCTCTAATCGTCGGTTGTTCCACTGAGACTGCGTCTGGCTCCACTAGACCTCCGATTATATGGGGAATGTCAACAAATGTCCGTTTTATTAAAGAAATGACCCATATCAAACAGTTATTTTTGTCTAGTATTTGACTAGCGCCTCATATAGCTCTAGGGCCTATCACTATGAACATGACTGACAAAGCCGAACTGAGCCAGACAAACTTACCAAGAAGACACCCAACTACAAGAAGGAAGAAAATGAAATTGAACTGGAAGCCCGACTGCTGAGAACACAGCATTCCTCCAGAATCTCGGGTAATAAAGGTAAAGGTAAGGTAAAGAAAGCGGACAAAATATACAGTTCCTTAGATAGACAAAGGAACATCTCTTCACTGCTATTATGTAAAAAGGTGAATATGCATGTGACACCTGTTCTACACATTTTTACATAATAGCAGTGAAGGGATGTTCCTTTGTCTACCTGAGAAACTGCATATTTTGTCCGCTTTCTTTGTCAGTCGATCATGTTCATCATACTCATAGTGTATGTGATACATTGTAAATAAAGCTGAAGACTAGTCTAGACTAAACGACAACGTACGGTATATTGTCTTTGTGGTCTGTGGATAAAATATTTACCTCTTTGAAATCATCCGCAGCTAAATGGCAATGGCAGTCAATAAATGTACCACGGTCTGAGTCCATAGTCATGAAAGTCGCGAGTTCCTTGCTTGCCTGCAGTGTAAAGCAGAGATGCAGATATCGTTGTTGTTGCATTTGCTGGTGTACGACATTTCGGGTATTCACCGTTTTATGAAAGAGCCTCGATCAATATAGTGTACTAATTATTTTAGAAATTAAAGATACTTGACTAATTTGATATACTTGAAAAAATCTAAATGATAATATTTTACCTAATTAATGTTTTTTTGAATACCTGAGCATTTTTTCGATATTCAAAATTTAAAAAAAAAAGAGAGGAGCATATATCATAAGTCGCTGATCATGTCAGACGCGCGCAAAGATTGAAAATGGATTCCGCTGTCGATGTTAAAACTTCGCGCAAGATTAGCTGCTGTAGTAAACAAGCTGTTGAAACGTCAATTACCACACTTTTGTCGTCAGTTAATCAACACATAGACAAGACAGATAATGAGGAGTTTCGGGAAGGATTAAAGCAAAGATTTAAGGAGGTATGTCAAATATTATATTGTCTTCCTTCGCTCGATTAATTATCAGCGCGCGCAGGGGCCCTGGCCGCTGGCGCTAGTGTACTTTCATATCCATTTTTGCCCCGTAACTCCGGGGTGGAGATACCCTACTGCCTTACTGGCTACTATTGTACCAACAATCAAATGAGTCTTCATCCATTGTTCAAATAATGGTCATGATAAGTTGTTATGTTTCTTCCCCCTTTCGTGTCAATTTTCTAATCTTTTTTTGAGTATTTTTCCTAAAAAAAGACATTTAGTCTACACTTTCTCACAGGATGACACGTTTGACAGGTTTCACGGCAAACGACTGCACAAATCATACTTTCAAATGATATGATAAACAATTTAATGAATGATGAATCAATGTTGATAACAATAAGCAACAAATGGAACTTAAAAGTTTTGTTGGTGAAAATTTCTTTGGTTTTCCAGATATTTGGGCCTACTTTTATCGATTGGGCCAACCGTCTTCAGCTAGACTAGATCTAGACCTAGATCTAGATCTATGTTCTGTCATTTTCTAATTTATGATTTTTTTTTCAAAATGAAGGGAGCCCTCAATGCCTGATTACATCGCATGTGTTTAACTTGCGATCGATTGTTAAGACAGGTCACTGAACAGTGACACAAGTCAGCGGCAGGCTATCTGCGCATGCTAGATAGACAGCCACCCGTCGGATATTGGGCAACTGCTTTAAATGACGTCATTGGTAGAGTGTCCGCAATGCACGCTTTTTGATTTTATCGATATCAGGAGGAGGGAACTAAGCAGTCATCTCTCGAGAAAGAGGGGGGGGGGGGGTGGAAGGGCTTTAAATGTAAGTTTACGAAATTTCTTCCCATTTTAGTATTAAAATCATGTACCAAAATGGTTTATGTTTCAACCTAATGATTTCATAGTCCATGTTATGTTGTAATAGTAGAGTATTTTACCGGTATAAAAGTTAAAAAAATGTAATGTTTGATTCACACATGTATGCAACGCTAGAGGTCAATATGCATTAGCAATAGCATTGACTACTAGTACTATGCTTTGCTGGAGTGGGTCTAATTACATTCCTTATCATTTCAAATTAAATAATTAAATAAGTGGGAAAGGACATATTTCCTCTTAATATTATCACCTAGCCCGGGATGGTATTCTGAAAATTCTTGTAATGTAAGTTTCCTTGTATCTTCAGGAGATAATTAATAATAGAGTGCAAAATTTCTTGTAAGTTTTTAGTTGGTATTCTGACTATTCTCAGTTCTGTACAATGTCTTAGCGGTCTAGTTTCATGAGGAATCTGCTCATCGTATTTCTAATTTGAGCCGAGTTTATCCCTTTGCAACAAATATAAATGAAGAAAATTATGTATCCCAAATCAAATGGGAGACTGTCTCCCAAATAGGCTACCAGACATGATTAAAGTCTCCGACATAAGATAAGAGACAGTCTCCCAAATAGTCTTCCATGCATCTCTACTGCACTGTCTGGTCACACAAATCACAACTCCCTGCTGGCCCTGTCCAAGTACAAAATTAAAAAATGCCCCCGCAAAAAATCACTTTCCCCCGCGCTCATGCTTCTAGTCATCACCAGTTCACCACAGGTTATCTGCGACTGGAAACTTCTCGTCTGCTTGGGATTACAAATTATCCCCCCCCCCCAAAAAAAAAGGTGTAATTTAAAAAAAAAAAAAAAAAAATTGTTTTTGTTTTTGGGAGGGGGCGGAAATGGGAAATCTATGGAATTTGTTCAAACTTACCATGTTTGGGTTGCGGTATTTGGCCAAGTAGAGAAGTAAAATCATGTACAAAAAAGGCTCATTTTTTGTTGTGACTTAAATGCCTTTTTAAAAGTAATGATTTACATGTAAAATGTAGTGTAAATGTAGCATAGTGTAAACTCACTAACGCTGTGACAAGCATTCAAACCCTGTATCTTGTGATTCATTTCTAGGTCCACTAAACCACAATAATTCTACAATATTTATTTCTAGTCTAGTCTGCTGACTAGTCTTGTTCTACATCTACTTTAGACAGAAAGATTTGAGTTGACCTGAGTTGAGCTTTTCTGATTATTGATATAAATGATGATAAACGATGTACATGAATGAATGCCTTGAGTCAGCATGGTGAAGATGATATTTAATGTCTAAATCTTTCTGTTCCCCAGATCTATGAAAATGCAGTTCATGACAATATCTCAGTAGAAGGACAAACATGGAGCCAGTCATTGGAAGATGGCAATACAACCAAAGGTAAATTTACTTGTGTACACAACAAGAAAAGAAGCTGTTTTGGGGTTGTTCATACATGTTCGTTTTATGTTAGGTTTCTTGAATTAAAATAATTCAAGTTCAGAGGAAGTTGAGGGTTTCAAGTTTGTATTAAAACCGATGCATTTTTGTCTTTTGAATTGTGATCTAAAAATCGTTTGTTTTAAATTTGGTAATGAATTTTCTTTTTATAGATTGAAGAAGTCACAATGAACATGAATGCAAGTTGAAGATATTGTAGTTTTTATCATTCAGAACTTAGCGAATATGATTCTGTAGACCAACTTTGAAGAAGAAGAAAAAATAAAATTTCTATTCATCAAACAAAAAGTACTGGAGAAAATTATATTGGCCGTTTTGTATAATGAATTATGAAGAAAGACTTGTGAAAAATTGCTATGAATAATTGAATATGTTTGAGCATTGTGACGTAGGGTCTATGTCAAATCATTGTACGAAATGTTGAGATCTTGAAATTTAATTCCATTCCATTGAATTCAATTCAAGGTTAACAGTTAACATTTGTATTATCTCAAGATATTTTACCTCATTTGATGTATGTTAATTTAATGAACTATTAAATATTTATTGATTTTTTTTGCAGATTATGAACCAGTGGATGTAGAACTTAAGAATGAAATCACGTCAAGGACCCTTGAACTGGATGAGCTGATGGTGCAGACGACAGCAAAGAGGAGAACACACCCTCCTAAAGTTGCTCATGAGGTCAATAAACGCATGAAGCACTTACGACATGCTGTGGTAAGGAAAAGCTAAGAAGTCAGACAATTCCAGAAAGATGGATTTGGTTAATCTGATGTGAAATGCAAGAGGAAGAGAAAATGAGAGCCTGAAATCGTATGCTATACATATCCAAAAATATTTGTTAACTTATTATAGTTGAAAAATTGTATGTATATATATATATATATATATATATATATATATATATATATATATATATATATATAAATGAGAGCTGTCTTCCTACATATCAATGATTAGAATAGTATGTGAAAAAGAAATTAATTAATTTATTTTATTGTTTTCCAGAAACAACACAAACCGGTGATACCCCTGATGCAGATGAACGATAAAGAGCTACCTAAGCAAGGTATTTCTTGTATTCTATTCTCGTTCATAAATTGACATTGAAACGCGACACATTTTGCAGTGCAATCTGCCTTTATATTTGACTAAAATTGTTCATGTGGGCACTTTACAAGTTTGACTGTTGATGCAGATATAGTTTCCTTTGGAAAAAGAAAAAGAGGATTTTAATATATGGAGTCATGTTTTGCAATTATGCCAAGATCATATCATTCAACCAAGTGGAAGTTAAAGCATTTTATTCTTCTTTTTCCCTTATAATATCTTGTGATATACAAGACTCAGTACATATCTTATGTGGCTAACAGTTTTTCTTTTGTCAGATTGAGTTCTCTCTATGATCTTATTTCAGTAATTCACTTTTTCCTGCCCTTTTTTCAGGCTTGTCAACTTCTCAACCTGTATTTATCTGTCCAATGAAGTTTTCTTTTGAATTGGTGTTTAAAAAATAACCATAAATGTTGGTAATCTTTTTCTTGTTAAACCCTAAAAAATGAATCACAAAAAAATGATTGTGATGATGCATCAAATTTCAGAAAAAGCTTAAAGGGGAAGTCCATCCTGAAAATAAGTTTGTTTTAATACAAGGAGAAAAAATAGAAGAACAGATGAGTAAAGGTTTGAGCAAAATCAGACAATAAATAGGAAAGATATGGATTAAAAAAATTCCATAACTTTTCATGAAATACTTCAAGTCTGTGAGTCGAATTGGCAACGCAGTCTCTCAATATGATGTCACCCCCTCACATGTTATCCTTGTTGAATGCAAGATATATCATTAAATTCCATTAACATTCAGAGAAATTGAGATTTTGGATCATTCTGTCATTCAGATCAGTGGTGAATTGTGAGGGGATGACATCACGATTTCCGACTGCATTGCCAATTTGTCTCAAAGATTCCATGATTTTCATGATTTTGAAAGATTCATGAATTTCTTATTTGTTGTCCGGTTTTTCTCAAACTTTCACTGACTTGTTTCTCTAATTTTTCTGCTTCTATTAAAACCAATTTAAGGAAGAATTTCATTTTTGATGGGGGAAATACCGTGTGAGTCAAAAAAAGTTTACACCTAGAAAATTGCTAATTATTTAAAAAATAATCTATGAATAGTAAATTATTATACATCTAATGAAAGAGATGTTATTTGGATCTGCAAAGACCGAATTAATACCCAAATCCCAATCGTTTTATTCATACATCACATAAGCAACTTTGGCGCAAGTCAATTTTTGCACTCTCGCAAACAATGCCTCCTGTTCATCCAAGCATGAACACATACCACACAAAAATGATACCAAATGATTTGGGATAAAACAGTCTTTCATAAGATGTATAATAATTTACTGTTCATAGATGATTTTTTATATAATTAGCAATTTTCTAGGTATAAACTTTTTTTGAACTCACACTCTATAGGTCATCCTTTGGACTGATTTTGCATTGTCCACCGTGACATAGTTTATACATGCAAGCATTGAACTGTTTACTTTTCTTTCATTTTCAGTTCTCATTGAGGAATCCAAACGACTACAGGAATCAGGAGACGTTATATCTACTATATCAAGGGTGAGACATTGAGAGAGAGAGAGAGGGAGGGAGGGAGGGAGGGAGGGAGGGAGGGAGGGAGGGAGGGAGGGAGGGAGGGAGGGAGGGAGGGAGGGAGGGAGGGAGGGAGGGAGGGAGGGAGGGAGGAGGGAGGGAGGGAGGGAGGGAGGGGGAGAGAGAGGGGGAGAGGGAGAGAGAGAGAGAGAGGGAGAGAGAGAGAGGAAGAGAGAGAGGGAGAGAGAGAGAGAGAGAGATGGTGATGACACACATGTATGCAAGCATGGTCAAAGGTTAACCCATAGAGTGTCACCGTTTATTGACGTGTCATTTTTAAGCCTCCGTTACAAAGTAGCCGGAGGCATTATGTTTTGGGGTTGTCCGTCCGTCCCGTTCTCGTGATCGCGTTATCTCAAGGATTGATGGATTCCTGCCAAACTAAGGTCATGTATGTATCTTGCAGAGCCTTTGAATTGATTAGATTTTGGGGTCACGAGGTCAAAGGTAAAAGGTTACAGTGCTCATTATGTATGCAAAAATAGCTCGTGATAGCGTTATCTCAAGAACCGATTGATGAATTCCTGCCAAACTTAGGTCATATATGTATCTTGCAGAGTCAATGAATTGATAATATTTTGGGGCACGAGGTCAAAGGTCACAGGGCTCATTATGTACCCGTATGCATAAAAAGCTGGTGATCACATCATTAGAACCGATGGACAGATTACCATCAAACGCAGAACATGTATGTATCTTGCTGAGCCAATGAACTGATTAGATTTGGGGGTCGTGAGGTCAAAGGTCATGGGGCTCATTATATATGCAAAAATAGCTTGTGATTGCATTGTCATTAGAACCGATGGACGAATTACCATCAAACTCAAGACATGTATCTTGCAAAGCCAATGAACTGATTAGATTTTAGGGTCAAAGATTAAAGGGTATACATGTATATGAAAAAATAGCTTGTAATCACAATATTCTGAGAACCTCTTAATGGATTACTATTAAACTTGAATTTGAAAAATTGCTTCTGTTTCGGTTTGTGAAATCGCTCTTTGGCGGAGGCATCATTTTTCGACTGCGTGCAGTCGAACTTCCATCTATTTATCTTTGGATCCAGAAAATGAAAATTATGACTTTTTCTGATACAAAGCAATTATGTCAACAAATTCGTGTTCATTAATGAAAACTTCAAAAACTCATACACTACCGTACCTTATTTTCAATCAGATTTTGCCCAAATGTTTACCAATCTGTTTCTCTCTCTTTTAATTTTTATATATTTTGTTGTCAATAAAACTACCCGGTAACTAAATATCAGGGTGGACTTCCCCAGTTCCCCATTAAGTTTGGCAACTCAATTTTCTCCATACACTTTTTTAGAAGAATTCAAGAAAGTGAGAGTAAAGCTGTGAAATTGAAGGAGATATAAATGTACTAGACTTCACTTCATGGTCATATTGTATAGATGTAATAAGAAAGGGGATAGAAATGGAGAGATTCACAAACATTACATGTCAACTTTTGGTAAACAAGTTTGAACCCAGGCAAAGTTAAGTTTGAAGTTTGATTATATTTTTTTTATAGATAAAGCAACTAAATATTTCAGGTAGTTTCAGGCTCTGATAATGTGTGCATTTTTTTCCTACCATTATGCATATGATATTATCCCCAATTTTCAGGATCTGCCACTGTTGGAAGATAAGGCATCTCGTTTGATTGAAGCAAGACAGCTGAGGTCATCCATGCAAAACAACAGTATCTATAAGGTCATCTCACGACCTCTGACAGACGAAAGCAAGATGGCTGCCTCCATGACTCCTCTTCAGCACAGACTAGCCAATGAGACACCATCCCCCATCAGGCTGACGGCTAGGTCTAATTTCCGAGCCCTCGAGGTCCAAAGCCATCCAATCAATAAGAATTTCAAAGTGGCTGCTTCTGACGAACCGAACTGAAAGTAACCCAAATAACTCCTCTGAATGCCATATTCATGTACAACAAGCATTGAAGGCTAAGGAATCAACTTGTTTCTTATTGTACATACTATGTTATAACTACCGTGTGAGCAAAAAAAAAGTTTACACCTAGAAAATTGCTAATTATTTTTAAAATCATCTATGAACAGTAAATTATTATACATTCTTATGAAAGAGTGTTTTATCCCAAATCATTTGGTACCATTTTTGTGTGGTATGTGTTCACGCTTGGATGAACAGGTGGCATTGTTTGCGAGAGTGCAAAAATCGACTTGGCGCCAAAGTGATGCCTTCAGTATGTATTATGTTGGGATTAGCGGAGTGAGAGAATGGATTGAATGTATCAATGAAATGCATTGCATATGCTTTTTGCAAAGGGCACCCACAACCACGCGCACAAATGTTCGTTGATATTTGATATTCGATATTTGATATGTGTGGCATGATTAATTTTGTTAGGGGTGTTATTTGGATCTGCAAAGACCGAATTAATACCCAAACATTCAAACATCAAATAGGCATCTTTGGCGCAATTCGATTTTTGCACTCTCGCAAACAATGTCTCTGTTCATCCAAGCATGAACACATACCACACAAAAATGGTACCAAATGATTTGGGATAAAACACTCTTTCATAAGACATATAACAGTTTAATGTTCATTGATGATTTTTTTAATAATTAGCAATTTCTAGGTGTAAACTTTTTTTTTGACTCACACTGTATAACCCCTTCTGTGAAACCAAGGTTTTTGAATAATTATCTTTAGTGAACGAATGAATTGCGGATTGCGAATTACTAAGCGCTTATGGTAAGCCCTTTATAAACATTATGCCTCCGCCACCGAAGGTGGTGCCGGAGGCATCATGTTTTCGGGTTGTCCGCCCGTCCGTCCGTCCGTACGTCCCCGTTTGACCGTTATCACAGTATCTCAAGAACCATTTAAGATTTAAACTTAAGACTCGGGAATAGTATTTATCACCATAGGAAGACGATCTGATTAGATTTTGGAGTACGTAGGTCAAAGGTCACAGGTCACAGAGGTCAACTTATGAAATTCCTTGTATTGAGTTTGTTAGCGCGATATCTCAAGAACCATTTGAGATTTAAACTTCAAACTTAAGGATAGTATGTATCACCATAGGAAGACGATCTGATTAGATTTTTTGAGCACGTATGTCAAAGGTCAAGGGTCACAGAGGTCACTTATGAAATTCCATACATTGAGATTGTTATGATATCTCAAGAACCACTGGAGATTTAAACTTCAAACTTAGTGATAGTGTGTATCACTATAGGAAAACAATCTGATTAGATTTTGGAGCACGTATGTCAAAGGTCAAGGGTCACAGAGGTCAACTTATGAAATTCCATACATTGAGATTGTTATCATGATATCTCAAGAACCACTGGAGATTTAAACTTCAAACTTAGTGATAGTGTGTATCACCATAGGAAGACGATCTGATTAGATTTTGGAGCACGTAGGTCAAAGGTCAAGGGTCACAGAGGTCAACTTATGAAATTCCATACATTGAGATTGTTATAATATCTCAAGAACCACTGGAGATTTAAACTTCAAACTTAATGATAGTGTGTATCACCATAGGAAGACAATCTGATTAGATTTTGGAGCACGTAGGTCAAAGGTCAAAGGCCACAGCGCACATTATGAATGCAAAAACAGCTTGTGATCGCGTTATCTCAAGAACCGATTGATGGATTCATGCCAAAATTAGGTCATGTTTGTTACTTGCAGAGCCAATGAACTGAGTAGATTCTTGGATCATAAGGTCAAAGGTCATGGGCCCATTATGTATGCAAAAATAGCTTGTGAACGCATTCTCATTAGAACTGACAGATGGATTACTATTTAACTCAGAACATCTTGCAGAGCCAATGAACTGAGTAGATTTTATGGTCATGAGGTCAAAGATCAAAGGGTCATATATCGTCGCTGTTTTTCACGAAGTGACGGTAGTGAAAACAAATTGCATTGACTTTGCGTGACGATTTTCCTCGCTACCGTCACTTCGTGAAAACAGGGACGATATTGTATATGAGAAATTGCTTGTAATCACAATATTCTGAGAACCTGTCAATGGATTACCATTGAACGTGAATTCAATTTTTTTTTTCTGTTTTGGTTTGTAAAATTGCTCTATAACGGAGGCATCATTTTCGACTGCGCGCAGTCGAATTCCATCTAGTTATTATTATTATTACATGTACTTCCCAATGGATAATCCTTTTTATTTAGGTATACTAATTTCTTTCAAATTTTATCTCGGTAACAGACTATGATCTCACTTGAATTCATGATGGACAAAAATACAGAAGAATTTTATTTGTACAATTGAATTTTTATATAAATGAGTTTTAAAAAAGTAAAATTTGCCAAGTCAGCTTTTCTATGAAGCATTGCATGTAGCCTGATCATGAATATCTCGATAATAAGGAGAGTTGTGCTCCAAGCCAATGGCGTACGCAGGATTTTTTCAAGGGGGGGGGGTTTACAAGAGGACATAATATATTTTTTTTTGGTCCCAAAAAATTTGCAACGACTCGGCCAGCCGATAAGCGGGGGGGGGGGGGGGGGGGGGGGGGGGAAAGAGGACATTTATTTTTTTTTGGTCCCGAAATTCTGTTCTGTTGGGGTGGGGGGGGGGGGGGGTCATCCATTAGGATTTTTTCTATTTTTATTTTACAAAAATTATATTACAAAACAAAAAAAACTCAAAGGGGGGGGGGTTAACCCCCAACCCCCCCACCCCCCCCCCCCCCCCCCCCCCCTGCGTACGCGTCTGCTCCAAGCTGCAAATTTACTATTTTTCTTTATTTTCCAAAAAAAATTATTTTTTTTTGGTCCCGAAATTCTGTTCTGTTGGGGGTGGGGGGGGGGGGGGGTCATCCATTAGGATTTTTTCTATTTTTATTTTACAAAAATTATATTACAAAACAAAAAAAACTCAAAGGGGGGGGGGGCGTTAACCCCCCCCCAACCCCCCCCCCCCCCCCCCCCCCCCTGCGTACGCGTCTGCTCCAAGCTGCAATTTACTATTTTTCTTTATTTTCCAAATCACTACTTTTTCTATGTTTTAGTTTGTGTATTGTATAATCATAGTGGTATTTTCTTTTTTGCATATGAGAGTTTGAGACATATGTTACAAAAAGTGGGGAATTATGTGTACAGATGTATGAACTTTCTGTAGAAGATGCCTTGATTTTTCTCCAATTTACAGTCATTAAGCAGTAGGGTACATGTATTTCACACAAACATGTTACCATGTACACGTAACGGTATGCTGTAAACATGATTAGAATGGTTATGATGATACTGGAAATCCTGGTATAACGAATATTATGGGCGCACTACAAATCTTGAGGCAAATACAGTGCAACATAAGATTTTTAAGAAAGGAAAAGAAGTTTTGTCATTAGTGAAGGTTTGTCATGACAGACTTTTATCATACCGATATTTCCCTGTAGTATAAGTAAATGTAAAGTGTATAGTAATGATTTAACACAAATATAATAAAATAAAATGCTCTGAATAAAGTGGTATAATTTCACATCACTTCATACTTCTTTGTACATATATTGTTTTATTATTAAAAATGTATGCTTTTTCATAATTTGATTTTGAATTCTCTGAAAACACAGAATAGCAGACACATTGAGTCAGTGAATTTAACAATGTACAGACTTTATTGTTACAGTATTTATGGTACAAAGACAAAGTTATTTACAAAGATGATAGAAAACACCATTATAAAATGTATCTAGATGCTTACAATAAAGTATTGAACATGTTTTAACGTTAGAAAGGAGATCAGTGGAAACAAAGACATTGGGACCATGAAAATTACCTTGCTTTACCAGCTATCTTTTCATATCAGGTTAACATAGATTATAAAGAGCTGGGGCCAGCATAATTACCTCAATATATGAGAGTTTTTACTACAAAGTTTTGAACTGCTTGGAGAAATAAGAGGTGTGGGTCTATACATGTACATTAATCCCTCTCTAATCTCTACCATTATTGGAAATCCTGCAGTTTCACTCTCCCCTTATTTTATTTTTTTTTCAATGGAAAAAGAATGAATATTGATTAATGTTGTCATTACAATCAAATTTTAAGATTTTGTTTAGATCATTCTTCAGTCTAGATGCAACTAAACATCTGTGAGATTCATAAACACATTCAAAATTTTTGTTGCAATAAGTTACATTTTACCCTTCCATTAAACTGTAAATTTCCTATCTCAGGGAATAATTTTCCTGGTATCGCATCGCAATTTGCTATGCATTTTGCATGACTGTCTATACAAAATATCTTTTGTGTAGCAGTTTTCTTCCATAGAAATGTACAGAATTTCATTTGAAATATATTATTTATCCATCGGCTGAAATTGCTAATCAAAAAATTTGAGGAAAATTATTCCCTGTATCTCACTTCCTGGGACTACATGTAAGTAGTAATACCTGTTCTTGCTAGATTGTTTAAGCAGACAGATTCACAAGTTACATTATCAGGGTATGGAATATAAGCAATAAAGAAGAGAGAAATATAATAACCAAACTTGAAACATTTCTACCATGAGAAGAGGGAACCAAATCTATAATCAAAAGAAAGGCAATTTAGCCATTTATTATTTGAAACATTTACATGCAACTTGCTACTTAATGCAAAATTGTTTTGAAGTTGTACCATTTTTCTGCAATAATGCTGACATAATAAAAGAGCAAAATATTATTGCATTATTCAAACTAACATGCAAGGTACGAAACAAGTCACTTGCTCACAAATACACCCTGTAATGGAAGTATCACAAAAAATCTGTACAGTCCAAGAAATGCAGGTCAGGATTTGCATTTGAAAAATTCAGTACACATTCATCTATAATGCTTACAATCTCTATTCGAGATTGGTTTAATAGAGAAATGGATAAACACAGGCTCCTCATTACCAATATTAAAGGTAAGACAAAGTTTTGTATGGGGGTCATGAATTTGGTTCAAATGAACATATTGGAAGCATATGTGATCCTACAATACTAAGTGATCATTGTCGCGTATGAAATTGTAAATAATAAACTCTTTATGTTGTATAGCTCCCTCTCGAGGTCAAGATATCAATTATGCTATAAAAGAATGTTTCTTGGTAATTATATATCACAACTACATATTCTGAGATTTTCAGG